>BQNB010025728.1:2576-56956 GCA_026074375.1 Tanacetum coccineum
ATGCTATAACTGCTATGCTTCCCCTCTATTTTTGCATAGCTTATATATCTCGTATTTTGCTAAGTTGTCATTGAGTTATTTTGCCTACCTTTATCTGGTATGATATGTATTACTTTTTTAGTGCCCAGCATAAGTTTATCCCGTCTTTTACCTCGTCATGTTGTTATTGATTATTTCTTTCGGATATTTTGTATTTTGGGAGTTGTTGCGAGATTTTCGTTCCTTTATGTCGTTTCGATTTTATTTTGATATAAATAAGTAGTTAATTGATGGAGCATCCTTAATGTGTTAAGTTGGAGTAGTTTAAGATGCGCAATGTGGTATATGTGCTCATATGTGAATTATGATTGAAATGGGTAATCTTGGAAGTAAGTACACGTGTGAAAGGAGGCACTTATAATTATGGTGGCCAACATAATTATAAAGGCATCACACACTTAGACTTATGACCATGATTGCATTTATTTGTGTTTGGTTGTAAGGTAGCAGTGTAATATGTTTTCCTTTTTGATATGTGTATTCATGATAAAGATGGTGGTATGGGTAGATAATTTTTCTCTTACCCTAATTGGAGGATATGTTGAGTTAAGTTGTATAGATAGTAAGTTTGCCCTTCTATCTAGTAATTGCAGATACCTAGTATTGCTATTATAGAGGTTGCTCGTTTGCTCGGTGGTTTGTTCGGATTTCCTAAGTCTAAGCTTAGTATCTCTTCATCGTACTTTGTTAGTAAGGATACCTGATTTTCCCCATTCTACGTCTTGATGTATATTGGTTGTTCGGATCTGCTCTTTCGGATATAGGCGCGTTTCGTTAGTTCTTTCGTTGCATTGATTTCTCGTATGAGTATCAAACGTTTCTTTTAAGCACTAATTGTTCCTAACATATTAGTGTGTATCATTACTCCCTTGATTGTATATCCCTTGGTTTTCGTAACCCATTGGCGACGTGTTAGTATCGATGCTTTTAGGTTTGCGTTGTCGATCGTTATTTCGGATAAGACCGTACTTTTTCTTCTGGGTACGTAACGTCTTGCATGAGTTTTCTTGTACGAGTTCGTTTGATTCTATTTTGAGTATATGGTTCCTGGTATTTTCTTTCGTTTTCAAACAATAGAATTGTGTTAGAGTCTGTACGGTGTTTTATGATCCCTTTTGGTATTATGGTGTTCTTTGTTGAGTAACATATTTTATAATTAATATATTTTATAATTGATGTCTAATTATAAAAAAAACCATTTGGAAGTATTGTGTTGGTGTTTGTAGAAAAATTGTGTATAAAATAATCTTTGTAAATAAATTTTTATTTTATTATAAAAAGCAGGTTTAAAGTGATTCATAGTGGTAAGGTATAATACACCATTAGATAACAGTCTTTAGATTTTTTTTATGACAACCAGAATGAATTTTATAAAGATTACATTTAAAACAATTTTATTTATTCTTTAAAATGATTTTTATACTTAAAGTAAATTCTTTATTTTAAATTGATTTTTATGAAAACATTATTTAATTTGGTCGTTCGAGTAAAGTCGATAATTGGTAGTTTGGTACAAGAATTTTCGTCTGTGGTATTGATTTTTTCTATGTGTTCATTTATCGTGGTACGCTTGCTGGTTTTCTTTCGTTGCATTTTCACTCGGTGTATATACGTATCCTTTCTTTCAAAGGATTCTTATGTCATTTGATCCACGTCTAATTGCATATGTGGAACCACCTATATGCACTCTAGCCTTTGACTCAATAGTCATTTGTTATCCTATTCGATTGTTCGTAACCCTTGGAGTTCATTTATACCGTTGAGTCGTGAAAGCTTTGATGTGATTGTGGGAAAGGACTGGTTGTCCATGAGGAAGTTTGTGATAGTATGTTATGAGAAGGTGGTTAGAATACCGTTGGAAGGTGATGAGATACTTCAAGTTCATGGGGAACGTACCTTGGGAGCCACCAAAGCCCTAATGAACGATAAGGTAGATGAACCTAGGATAAGTGATATACCCGTAGTGTGCGATTTTATTGATGTGTTCTCGGAAGATTTGTTGATGTATAGACTTAGTTCCTGGAGCGACGCCGGTCGCGAAGTCTCCATATCATTTGGCATCCTCGGAAATGCAAGAATTGTCTGAACAACTTCAAGAGTTAGAAGACAAGGGTTTCATATGACCTAGTCACTATCCGTGGGGAGCACCCGTGTTATTCATGAAGAAGAAGGATGGTTCTTTTCGCATGTGTATTGATCATAGGGAGTTGAACAAATTAACTGTTAAAAAAACGTTATCTACTCCCTAGGATTGATGACTTATTTGATCAGTTACGAGGAGTGTGTCCTTTCTTAAAGATAGATTTTTGGTCAGGATATCATCAGCTGCGAGTGCATGAGGATGTCATTCCAAAGGCCGCATTTCGAACGAGATACGAACATTTTGAGTCTACGGTTATGCCTTTTGGGTTAACCAATGCACCAGCGGTTTTCATGGACTTAATGAACCGGGTTTGCTAACCGTACTTAGGTAGGTTTGTCATCGTATTCATTGACGACATTCTGGCCTACTCAAAGTCGAATGAGGAACATGAAGTTCATTTGAAGTTGGTGTTGGAGTCATTGAGGAAGGAGAAGTTGTATGCTAAGTTTTGTAAGTATGAGTTTTGGTTGGAAGAAGTGCATTTTCTTGGTCACATGGTCAACTATAACGTAATTACGTGGACCCAAGTAAGAGTGAGACAGTGAGGAATTGGATGATTATTCTTAGGATTGGTGGGTTACTACCGACGTTCATCGCAATTTTTTTTTAGATTGTTGAACCCCCTTACTTCCCTAACTGAGAGGAATCAGAAGTATGAGTGGAGCGTAGAACAAGAAGAGGCTTTTCAGACTTTGAAGAATGATTTGTGTGGTACCCCGATAAAGCGAATGTAGTGGGTGATGCGTTGAGTAGAAAGAAGAGAGTGAAATCAAGACGAGTAAGAGGAATGATACTGGCAGCCCAAAGTGAGGCGTTCAAGCAAGAGAACATACTCGCAGAAAGGCTATATGGTTTAGAGCAACAGATGGAAAGAAAAGGAGACGAGAGTTTGTACTTTATGGATCGAATTTGGGTTTTGTTGGTAGGAAGTGTAATGTTTGAGGCCCATGCATCAAGGTACTTGGTACATCCGGGAGCGGATAAGACGTACTATAACCTTGGAGACATGTATTGGTAGCCACGTGTAGAAAAGGATATTGCTACCTATGTTAGCAATTATCGGATTTGTTTAAGGGGTGAAGGCTGCAATGTCAAAGACTTTTGGCTTACTACAACAGCCTGAGATACTTGAGTGAAAATGAGATAGAATCACCATGGATTTTATTACTAAATTTCCAAGGACAAAGTAGTGAGTATGATGTTATTTGGGTGATGGTCGATAGGATAATCATGTTAACTCCATTTTACAGCTATACAAGAAGATGGCAAGATGTGAAGTTGGCAAGGATTTATATTGATAAGATAATAGCAAGGAAAGGAATTCTGGTGACGATCAACTCAGATTGATATGGATGATTTACCTCGTGGTTTTGGCAGACGCTGCAGAAATTGTTAGAGACGCGATTGGATTTGAGTACTGCTTAGCATCATCAATGTGGTTAGGAAAAAGGAAGTATGAATTCTGACTTTGGGGATTAATGAGGGCATGTGTTATCGATTTTGGTGGTAGTTATCAATTAAGCATTCGGTGTGCTCCGTTTGAAGCTTTGTATGGTAGGAAATGTAGGTCGCCTGTTCTATGGGCAGAGATTAGAGAAAGTAGCTTGATTGGACCTGAGTTAGTACTAGAGACGACAGATAAGGTGGTATTGATTAAGGAAAAGCTCAAAGCGGCGAGAGATCGTCAAAAGAGCTATGTTGATTTTAGGCGTAAGCCGTTAGAGTCTGAGGTGGGAGATCGTGTATTGTTAAAGGTGTCGCCTTGGAAGGGCGTAGTGCGTTTTGGAAAGAAGGGTAAGTTAGCACCAAGATATGTAGGACCGTTTGAGATCCTTGAAAGGATTGGCCTTGTAGCGTATAGGTTGAGGTTACCTGAGGAGTTAAATAGCGTACATGACACCTTTCATGTGTCAAATTTGAAGAAGTGTTTGGGGAATGCTATTGAATGTTGTCCGTGAATGGGTGGGAAATCAAAATCGACAAGACTTTACGTTTTGTTGAGGAACCTGTAAAAATTATGGATCGTGAGATTAAGAGTTTGAAACGTAGTTGAATACCACTTGTGAAAATTCATTGGAATTCAAAGCGTGATCCCGAGTTTACTTGGGAACGCAAAGACTATATGAAGTCTAAGTATCCTCATTTATTTGTTGATCGTGCTGTTGAACTAACTAGTTAAATCTCGGGACGAGATTTCCATAAAGGGGATACTGTGACAACTATGATTTGAGCAGGTTAGTTTATACCTTTAAAAATGGCTAAGTGTCCATTTGTATGTTTCTTGTGTGCTATGTGTTCTATATGTATGTTGAAGTGGGTTACTTATGTGCATGATGTCGTTTTTGAGGTAAAGTCATCTTATTTTGTGGCATATGAGTTTGGTGTTAAGTATTCCATTTGTTCACGTGTGGTGATAATGGAAATGATAGACGTGTTGCATGTATTGATAAGTCAATTTCTTGGTTATTAAGTGTTAAATGTTTATGGGAAATATAGCATTTTAGAAATAAAATAAGTGAGTGAAATATAGAAGTTTGTAGCAAACTTTCTAAAAATAAAAAGGTTGGTGAATGACAAGCTTATATTTAGAAAGTTTAGTAAGTAGCGTTTAAGTAAAAAGGTTTAATCAAACTAGCTTAGGTTTTTATAAAAACTTAAGGAAATGAAGTAAATTATTTAAATAATAATTAAAAATAATAATAATAATATATATAATATAGGGTGCGTCCGGTTTTAGAGAAAAAAAAGTATTTTTTTACTAAGCTAAGTTTGGGTTGGGCTAGGACTTAGGATATAGATTTAAAAACCTAACTTGGCCTATCCTTTTCTCCCATCTTCCTCTTGCCGTATGAATTCAGCTCCCTAAAATCCTAAGAAGTTGATTTTCACTTGTGAATCCAAGAATCATTCAAGAATTGTTAATTAGGTGCTTGTAATCAAAGGTAAGTGCGTTCAATCCTAATTTAAATCATGCATTCATGTAACAAAATCAATGATGGATTCTAGGGTTTCATAAAATTCAGAATATTAATGATATTTGATGATGATAGAATGATTATGGCTTGATTAAGGTCATGTTCATGCAATTGGTTAGGTTAGATTTGGGTTAAAACTTGATTTAGGGTTGAGCAGAATTTTGGGTCGTGTTCAACGACTGATATCTAGATGATAAAAACGTGTATTGATATGTTTCTTGAGCCTATGAATAAGCCAAAAGAGTCTACTTATAAAAGCGATAGAATCCAGACTCGAAAGGTTTTTTAAGGTGGGAAGTCTATTCAATGTTGGTTACAAACAGGTTGTCAGATCAGTAAATATAGGGTAGATTTAGGTCATGTTGTGTGAGGGGTAAAACCTATTGACTTTAAAAGTGAATTATGATTATACTTTACAGTAGTTAAGTTCTATATGTCTATGGATAATCCTGTAAAAATTAGCCTTTGAAAGCATGTCTAAGTATGGTTAATAAGTCCAAACTTTTTAGTGTGCAATCTGATCCGAATTGGGACTGTTTTGAAGTTTGATTTTCTTAGGAGTACTTGGCATTGTAAAGGGCTTTTGGGATCCAAATGGTAGTTAGAGAACACAAAGATCATAGATATTTTTTCTATAATTATGAAGGTCATTAAGTAAGGGTTTTGGGTACGTAAAGAGACACTAAAATTCTGCAATTCTGAGTTAATTGTAAGTAGCTAGTGTAAAGTGTTAATGAGATGGTTAAGGTTGGGCATGGTGTCGGGGTGACCCATGATGGTTAACTAAACCCTTAGACATCCATCATATGTGTGTTACATGGACTAGAGCTTTTAGCTTGGTCGCGTGTAACCGTGTTTATTTATTTGTATAGTTGCGTGTAGAGATTTGAAAGTTGCGTTTGAGTATCCAGGTGAGTTTCATAGCCCTTCTTTTCTTATGATTTATTAGGGTGGAAATGATGCAAAGTGTTTGGAAATGTTTTGATTACTGTGATAATGTGTTGTCAAAGATGCATGGACTATACGTGACTATTGTATGTTGTGTGCTACATGTTTTGTGATGTGATATTGAGAATTGTGAACTAAGTCAGGGGGATCACCTGCGGGTATCCATGGCCTGTTTAGTGGATGGTACTGTGGCCTAGCGGGCAGGATGGTTATTGAGAGTATCCATGGTCGGGGCTAAGGGGGTAACCACAGGGACCTTGGTGCGATATGAGACGTCTTGTAGTCATTTGCCGGTTATTTGTGTGATTGATTTGATTTGCATGTTAGCCTATATGATAGTTCATTTATTGTCCTGCAATGTTTTCTTTATTATCACAGTAATGTGCAGTTTAGATTTTATATCGTGTCTTAAACCTATGACTCTCGCCAACTTTATGTTGACGTTTTTAAGCATCGTTTTCAAGGGAGTATCGTAAAGATAAGAAGGATGTTAGGAAGTTTGGCTAGAGACACCCAAGGCATTGCTTGTGGAGTTGTCTTTTCTAGTCTTTTCATTTATGACATTTGTTTTGCTTGATACTTGTTTGTTGGAGATTGTTAGTTTTCGGATTATGTTGTTTTGTGTACGACATTACTTTTGTAATGCAAGACTCCTTTAACTTGTGTTGGGTATTGTCATGACACATAGTGTCCATTTGATTATTTCCTTCATTTAGATTTCTCTATAGTAGACAACATTGTGTTGTGATGATATCCATGATGTTACACCTCGTGTTTCCGCCTAGGCGGGGTGTGACATTCGTTTCCATCATATTACTCAAAAATCTACCAAGATATTGAGTGTGCCGGTAGTATTGTAGACTTTAAAACTTGGCATGTACATTATTTCGAGACCTAATTGATTAGCAGGAATAGATAGTTCAAGATGGTAACACTTAGAAAATCACCCAAATAGCCTATATGTGTGTGTTTATAGACTTGGTACACTGACTTGTTGACCTCCCGTGATAAACCCTTATGTTGCACTTGGAGGTGGCAAAAGTAGCCCAAATAGCAACTTTTGGGCCTTTTTTGACACTTTTTTTAAAAGTTATGGGCGTTTGCCTCATCCTTATTTTGTTATGGGCTCTTATGGGCGGAGAGAGAAATATGAATGGGCTAAACGGGCGGAAATGATATATAAGAGGGCGAATTTTGCCCAAAACGGCCAAACCTTTTTTGTCCCGTTTCTTTTTCTTTCTTTCTTCTATGATTTCTTATTCTTTTTCTTTTTTGTCTCATCTTGCACGTTTTCGAACGTTTCCTCTACTTTTTTACGTTATCGTTCATTTTATAACGATTTCGTCAGTTTTTTATGTTGTAATATATAGGAAAATCGCTGTGACGATGTTGTGTTTTAGTCGTGACGCCGTCATGAGAAGAATATTCTAGATCTTGGGCTGGGTCGTTCGGGCTGACGCCATCACGGTATCTTGTGACACCGTCGTGGTAGGATTCCTGACGGCGTCACGTGTAATCTGTGACGCCGTCTCTAGCTTTTGAGGAGAAATTCTTGAGCAATGTTAGTGTAGGTCCGTAGTCTTGTCTGTTGCTTCTCCAAATGAGTCAAAGTCACGTGTATTTCTTCCAAATGCCTTCCAAATGCAAAATACCTGAAAAGGAACTATTAAGTAACTATTTTGGGCATAAACACACGATTTAGGGGGTTAAACGGCCCCGAAAAAGTGTATAAAATGACACCTCATCAAATACCCCTACACTTGGGATTTGCTTGTCTTCAAGCAAATGAGCTTTTCTACCTAGACAATAACAATATGAGGGTCATTTTACCTACTCTTTAAAAGCCTTTTACAACACAACCTTCTAGACCTCGTAATTAAAAGCACAGAAAGTATATACTTGACCCCAAATACGTGTTTGGGTTCTCTTCTTTTCATCAGGTGTATAATAAATTATAACATATGGGGGAAACAAAAAATCAACACTCATTACCTGTCATAGCATATAAATTACCATAGGCTTGGTAAAGGATCAAACCTCTATCGCTAGGCGCAAGCATTATTCATTACTATCTAAGAGGTCTTTATAAAGGGTTGTGAGGTGTAGGTGTAATATAACATATACTGGAAACGGAAATGGATGGGATACATTTGGGTGGTGACTTTGGGTGAATTTGGAGTGGAAGGGTTAGCTAATTATTTACACGAATACACGCTGGTTTGGTTGCTAAGCCAAGACTCGGACGAAGATATACAAACTCTACACAACTCTACATCAATCTCTTTCTTTTTCTTTTCTATTATTATTTTTTATTTTTTTTGAATCACATAATACATCACTTGGGGTTTATAACACGTACCCCTACACTTGAGCTTTTACATGCTCAAAATTTACAATATAACTAATGACCCGATTTGAGGTGGATCAAAATACCATAGAGATTCATCTAACAAATTATATGGGGGGTATTACTTAACTTTTCTTCACTATTCTCCCGCGAAAATAATATACTATGAATCCTAATCGTCCCAAAACTGTATTTACAAGGATAAGGACTTAGCAACCGTGTACTCAAATAATTAACTTGGGTTAAAACAATAATGTACTAAAAGCGAGTACATACAAGGTAGGCTAAGGCGATTTGGGTGTAACGATTGGTTTAAGGGTTAACAATGCTCTTCATTAATAGTCTAGAATCCACTAGAAAATTACGAGAACCGTGAAAAAGGATAGGCTCGGAGGGTTGTACTAGGGGTATCATGCACTAAAGGTGAGTGCATGGCAAGGGTGTGGGATAGTTATATGATCGGTGTGACCATCATAACAATTACAGGTTTAAAACATGGGTTAATCCTAATGCCTCTTATCAAGCAAATCCTAATACTTACTATGCGGTCTCGGGATGCATCACAAAAACAAGTTCTAGAATTTAATATACTACCGGTACACTCATATAATTTAATACCGATCTCAATGCTCCAAAAAAGGCGACAAAGACCACACGTACACGTCCGTAATGACAGAATAGATACATATGACTGCTCACTCCTTAACTCGAGAAAGCTAAAGGTATAAACTATCTTGGGCATCAATAATAGATACCTGAATTCCTAAAGATCTAAAGGAGAACCTTACATTTTTGGGGTGGAATTCTGAGGGTTATTGTGCTAGTCATATAAATTCCTATCCATGAGACGCTATTAATACTCGGTTTTCGTCAGTATGTGTCATAAAAAATTTAAATTTGGGTAAAATTTACCTCTTATGCTATGTTTTGATATATTACCCATCATTTTAAGGACAAAGCAAATGGCAAATGAAAGAATAGTTTCTAAGGCTTATTTTTCCCCTACACTTAAGTTGAACATTGTCCCCAATGTTCTATAGAAGTACCCATAAAAATAAATAAAGGGAAAAGAAAACAAGGAAAAGAAACTAGTACTCCCGTGGTTTTGCTGAAATAAGGGAGAATAAACATGACGATAATGTTATAAAAAATTAGTCCTACCAAGATCGTTAATGAAACTTCCTAAGAACTTCCAAGCTTCTTCTCATTAAATATAACATGTAATCAAAGATAGAGACAACTATACCACACATGCTTTTGAATTCACCATTTCTAGACCACGGGTTATCTAAAAACTTATGTGTCTATGAGGCTCAGATATGCTAAGAATCGAAAAAGCGGATACATCCGCCATGGCTGCAAGCCTAATGGTTTGCCCCGCCAAGACGCGGATGATCACAACTTTAATCACACGAGTTCAAATTCATCACAGCCTCGTATAATCAATTTCACTATCATGCGAGATACCCATGGCTGCCAACTTAGAAAGACAATTCCCAAATTCAGCCCGTCATACCACGAAGCTATAAATGAACATATGCAACTGCCATATGCATATCGAGGAAGTCATAGATATGACAGTGGCAACAGGCATGACACGTACCCACCACGTGTATAGAAACGGGAGATAAACAACGGATCAGGTAAAAAGCTTGAGTAGGCTAGTAAATTAGAGGGGGATGGGTCGGGCACGACATAAAAGAAACCGGCTCTACCACATAAAAAGGGGCGGGTCAGGCCAACAGTAGGGTAAAAGGCGGATCGGGTGGGGTCGGGCGACGGGTTGGACCAACGCTTATCGGCCCTTATAATTGTATGGCTTTATAATTTCCTAATACAGTTGCGATACCAGACACCCGCCGTGGCTGCAATCACACTTTCGTGCGACTGCACAACCAAGATACGGGCTTAAAGAGAGTGTATGTGTCTTTCGCACGAAACTTTTCGTGGCTACGCTCGTGGAGGTTGCTGAGGCGAGCGACTCTCGCACTCTACCATCCTTCCACTCTCAAGCCATTGCAATTGATTACATCATGACGTAAAGAAAATGGTGTGGAACCGGTGCGGGAGAGCGCACCAAAGGAAATGGAGCAGCCTCACTTAGGTTAGCATACCGTTCACTCCAGTTATAGAAAACATATGATGTTTTTCTTTTCCAAATTACCTGAAAGGAACCCTCGAAACCTACTTTATTTTCTGACAAAATCAACCAAACTATCATTTGTTTGTACCTTGGGTTTTCACCAAAAGAGTTTTTTTAATTTGCATAATAGTTGCAAATTCCTTAGGCTCAGATCCGTTGTTGTGGGAACCACATAACACACCGTCTGTGGCGGCAACCACGGTGTAGCTGTGGTCGCCCAGCCAAAACATAAATGTTTGTAAACCACGGCT
The DNA here is from genome assembly GCA_026074375.1 of Tanacetum coccineum. Lineage (NCBI taxonomy): Eukaryota > Viridiplantae > Streptophyta > Magnoliopsida > Asterales > Asteraceae > Tanacetum > Tanacetum coccineum. The sequence goes on from BQNB010025728.1 coordinate 13,423, forward strand.
CACAAAAACACAACACTAGAAGATGATGCGTATTTTATTTTAAAATATATTTTATTCAAGTTTTAAATTTATAAAACTCGATTAACTTGACAAACGCACTAACGGGCAGAGAACCCGACCGCGAGTAGTACATAAATGATAAATCCGAGGTCGTCCCAAGAGCTAAGTGTTAATTAGTTTTAATTTGAATTGTCACGTTTGAAAATGGTTCTAAGTTGATTTATGAAAATAACAGGAAAGTAAATTGCGAAAATTAAAAGTAATAGAAGTAATCAGGGAGAAAAGTGTGCTAGCCTAGCCATTTCATTACTACCGTTATAACTACGTTTTCCTGTGCAATGTTACACCATGGTTTCATTAGTGGTTTCTAAAGTCGACAAACCTGAATAGATATATTTAGTCTGTCCTATAATCCCTGCGATCCTGAATCCCCTGAAAGTCATGAAAGTATGGCAACCAGGTCATAGTAATTAATCCCAACTATCCCAAGAACTAGTCTAATAACCTATACAGATTATTAACCCTCTCTGAAAGAGTTCCTGTGTTTTTTAAGTATATTAAGTGATAGAGGTGGTAACCTAGTTAGTTCCTACACTAGGTGTTGCGGTTGTCGTAAGAGACTTCTACAAGAAGTTTTACAACTCCCTAGGCAGTGTACCTAACCGTTGTAGTGTAGTATAGGCAAGACTCGGGGGGTTGTTATCGTTCTCTAGGGGAACATGTTGGGAAGGCTTTGATCACGGTCTAACAGAATTCCAAGGGTTGAAAGAAGATTCTTTTTATGTTTTTATATTTATAGGAAAGCAGGTAAATCCTATATTTAAGAGATTGGTTAGTTTTAGCTATTAAACTAAATAATAAATTAAGCTACTGGTGATAACAATATAATAAAGTATTGTGTTTATTTAATCATGTATTACTCCCTAAATTGCTTCTCCTAGTGTTGTTGCTTTGTCACACTTGTGATGATCTATGTAATTATTTCCTAAGTCATGAACGAATTACACGAACCCGTCGTCTATTTAATATCTCGTTAAGGCAACGCACAAGTAAGGTAGTATGAAGACTATTACAAGGCCCCTAAGAGTATATTAAATGCAATTGAAATATATTAAGAGTGGATCAACCATATAAGGGGCAAGGTAGTATGAAGACTGTTACCCGATGGTATCTTTTCTACACAATCATGTTTCCCTAGACATATCAACATCGATATAGACAAAAGCTGATTTTCTAAGACCTAACATGCATATTCATCACAAGAAGCAACACCACTAATTCTTCATCTTAGGTTTTCATTACAATCATAATAAACACTTATGGAGGTTTAGCCAAGCATGTTAAAGATAAAGTAAGAACAGATAAGAATCACACAACAAGACATATTGAATGATTAAGATAGTCTTACTTGATTAAAACATGAATTGAAGGAAGTATGATAGGGTTTTAAGGCCCTAAAATCGTCCCTAACAGCTGCTAAATGAACTAGGGTTCGTCCCTTCTTTTACTCTAAAGTTACACACCTAAAAGCCTAAAAACGGATTTGTATATATAGGAAAATCGCTGTGATGGCGTCGCGTGTTAATCGTGACGCCGTCATGAATAGAATATTCTAGATAATGGGTTGGGTCGTACATTCTGACGCCGTCTGGAGATCTTGTGACGCCGTCTTGAGATGGGTTGTGACGGCGTCACGTGTAATCTGTGACGCCGTCTCCAGCTTCTGAGTAGAAATTCTTGAGAGATGTTGGTGTAGGTCCGTAGTCTTGTCCGTTTCTTCTCCAAATGAGCCCAAGTCACGTGTATTTCCTCCAAATGTTGAATACCTGAAAAGGAACGATTAAGTACCTATTTTGGGCATAAATGCCATGATTTAGGGGGTTAAATGACATCAAAAAAGTGTATAAAATGACACCTCATCAAATACCCCTACACTTGGGATTTGCTTGTCCTCAAGCAAATGGGCTTTTCTACCTAGACAATAGCAATATGAGGGTCATTTTACCTACTCTTTAAAAGTATTTTACAACACAACCTTCTAGACCTTGTAATTAAAAGCACGAAAAGTATATACTAGCACCTCACATAAGTGTTTGGGATTCTCTCTTTCACTCGGGTGTATAATAAATTATAACATAAGGGGGAAACGGAAAATCAACACTCATTACCTGTCATAACATATAAATTACCATAGGCTTGGTAAAGGATCAAACCTCCACCGCTAGGTGCAAGCATTATTCATTACTATCTAAGAGGTCTTTTTAAAGGGTTGTGGGGTGTAGGTGTAAGATAACATATAATGGAAACGGAAACGGATGGGATACATTTGGGTGGCTTTGGGTGAATTTAGAGTGGAAGGGTTAGCTAATTATTTACACGAATACATGCTGGTTTGGTTGCTAAGCCAAGACTCGGACGAAGATATACAAACTCTACACAACTCTACATCAATCTCTTTTTTTTAATAACATAATACATCATAACATGGAGTTTATAACCAGTCCCATACACTTGGCTTTTACATGCTCAAATATTTACGATCTACTTATGAACCTTGTTTGAGGTGGATCAAAATAAATGGAGATCATCTAACAAGCGTATGGGAGGTTTTGATTTAAATTTTCTTCCCATTCTTCCGTGATAATAAAAACTACCATGAAACACCATCGTCCCAAAATAGTAGTTTACAAGGACTAAGGATTAGCAACCATGTACCAAATAATGACTTGGTTAAACTCATTAATGGTACTAAAAGAGGTACATACAAGTGGGCTAGGCGATTTGGGTGTACGATTGGTTTAAGGGTGACCAACTGCTCGTCATTAATAGTTGGATTATCCAGAAAATTACCGAGCTAATGAAGAAAACAACGAAAAAAGAATATAAAACCGTGAAAAAGGATAGGCTCGGAGGGTTGTACTAAGGGTATCATGCACTAAAGGTGAGTGCATGGCAAGGGTGTGGGATAGTTATATGATCGGTGTGACCATCATAACAATTACAGGTTTAAAACATGGGTTAATCCTAATGCCTCTTATCAAGCAAATCTTAACACTTACTATGCGGTCTCGGGATGCATCACAAAAACAAGTTCTAGAATTTAATATACTACCGGTACACTCTCATAATCCTAAAGTAACCAATACTAATGCTCCAGAAAAAGCGACAAAACCACACATACACATCCGTAACAACGGAATAGACACACATGATTGCTCACTTCTTAACTCGAACAAGTTAAAGGTATAACATCTAAGGGCGAACCTCACATTTTGGGGGGTGGAATTTGAGGATTTTTGTGCTAGTAATATAAATTCCTATCCATGAGACGCTCTTAATACTTGTTTTTTGTCGGTATGAGTCATAAAAAATTTTAAATTTGGGTCAAAATTACCTCTTATGCTATGTTTCGATATATTACCCATCATTTTAAGGACAAAGCAAATGGAAAATGAAAGAATAGTTTTTAAGGCTTATTTTCCCCTACACTTAAGTTGAACATTGTTCCCAATGTTCTATAGAAGTACTCGTAAAAACGAATAATAGGAAAAGAAAACAAGTAAAAGAAACAGTATCCCTGGTTTGCTCAAAATTGGAGAAGAAAACATGCGATAAATGGTTTAAATCGTCGTCCAAGATTTGTCCAATGAACTTCCTAAGAACTTCCAGCTTCTTCTTCATCAAATATAACTTGATCATAAGACAAAGACAACTACACAAGAATAAAAGTGCGATATACAAATATACAATATGTTATTTAGGGTTTAATCGATTTAATGCAGTAAAGATAGATGAGAGAATTGTCAAACTCATTGTTTTGCAGGTTTATAAACAGAAGATTAATATTTTAATGTTATGCAAGTTATATTTCAAAAATAATTATAAACTTTTAAGTTTTCTAAGACCTGGGCGTTTGTCGCCGCAGGAAATCCAGACTCCGTCACAGGTGTCGTTGGTGACGGACGTCGTGTAAAATCGTGACGACCGTCTCCACGTTCCGTGAAACAATTTTTTTTTGTTTTTGTTGAAAAGTTTCCTCTCCCCCCATGCACTTGATTCCATTAAGTTAATTCAGTACACATATAGCTTTTTTACATAAAGCATGAGTTTTGACAATGTTAATCTTGACTTGAAAACTGACGTGATATTAATCAAAACTCAAATTAATTTTACTGCACTTGTAACTTGGTTCAAAAAACCGGTTAGATTCCCTACACTTAATATTTGCAAATTACTTTGGATTTGAAAATTAAGACGAGGTTTTAATACAATACAAATCATGTTTACAAGACAGAGTTGTAACATTAGAGGAGATAAATTAAAGAATAACCACATGACACTCCTAATTTGCAGGAAAAGTAAATTGGGTTGCCTCCCAAGAAGTGTTTTTCTTTATTTACGAGTCTTGTAGCTAGACTCGAAGTCCTTTTACTCCTTAAGCTTGATGATACTTATGTGGTTGGTTTTGAGTTTTTCAATTGTCTCCCTATCTCTTTTATAAGTATGTCCAAGGTTCATGCAAGCTTTGTAATACCCTTTTCTCTTTTCAAGTACATGCTTAAACCCCTTCTTTCTAACCTTCAAGTTTTCCATAAAGAATGCCACAAACTTATCCTTTTCTAAGAAGATACTAGGTCTAATTCTTTTGTCCTTTGAGGCATTCTAAACACAACCGTGTTCCTTTGCGGAATCTAATTATTCTAAGATTTTATCATAAACGGAGTTTAGATGTATTCGCAAAAGGTTGTCCCAAGACTACTTCACTTAACCCATTATCAATGATGCTGCCCAAATCTTAAAATCATAAAAGTCTACACTAAATGAAACACCGATAAATGATTGCACTTTTTTAGCTCTTCCAACAAAGTTGCAAAACTTATATGGTTGGTATGGGGTTTCTAGTGCTTGAAGTTTTTTCTCTTATTTTTGTTTGGTAGCACGTGTCCATGTTGTTGACAGGTGAATTGTAGATCAATTGTATGCTTGGCCGTGTAAATCGGTGCGATTTCGCAAGGAATCTTTAAACTCCAAGGGTCGCCTTTCCTAATCTTGGGTTCTAGGGTCGAGAAAGGGGGTTGAGGTTCTCCTAATAGTTCCTTATGGTAAGCTAGTTCTTTCTCAATAGGGAACCTATCCTTGAACAATTCTTCCTCAAAATTGTTTCTTCGTTGCGTTCTTAATTCAAGTTCCTTAATTCTCTCTTCAGGGCAGAAGATTTCTGAGTAAAAAGTATATGGTTGTTAATTCGTTCTTGGTTTTGAGAGGAGAGTATCTAATGGTTTGCCGCATTTGTAAAAAGCTTGTTATTAGGCCGTAAACTTAGCGTGAATAGTGACAAAGGGTTCTTGGGAAAAGGATTCTAAGGTCGATGATGGATTCACATTCTCCATAGTGAAGAATGGAATAGTCAATGGAAGTTACAAACAAACACACAAAGATAGTTAGGAATTCTAGAACGCGGGGGGGGGGGGGGGGGGGGGGGGTGGGGGGGGGGGGGGGGGGGGGGGGTGGTGGGGTAATATGAAGAAATTAAATCTTACTTGAAAGGATTCAGCAAGTAGAAATTTAGCTAAAACTATGATCAGAACCTAACTATTTCCCCTACGTCTGCGGTGCCAATAACTTGTTGCGGTTGTGTAAGGGACTTCTACAAGAAAGTTTTACAAACTTCCCTAGGAATGTACCTAACTGGTGTAGTGTATATTATTGGCAAGACTCGGGGTTGTGTTATAGTTATCTAGGGGGAATAGGTTGGGGAGGAGGATTTGTTCACGGTCTATCAAAATTTCAAAGGTTGAGAGAAGTTTCTTTTTGTGTTTTTTATTTTGTAGGAAAGCAGGTAAATCATATAGTTGAGAGATTGGTTGGCTTTAGCTATTAAACTAAATAATAAACTAAGCTACTGGTGATAACAATATAATAAAAGATTGTGTTTATTTAATCATGTATTTACTTCTAGTTGCTTCTCCTAGTTGTTTGTTGCTTGTCAATCATCTTGTGATGATATATGTTAATTTCTTTCTAGTCATGAAAGAATTATCTCTAACCGCGTCTATTTCAATATTCCGTTAAGGTCAAACGATCAAGTAAGGTAGTATAAGACTATTACATGGGCCCCTAGGAGTATATTAATTGATATATTAAAAGTATATTAAGAGTGGTATTCTCCATCATAAGGGCAAGGTAGTATGTGACTGTTACCCGATAGTATCCTTTCTACACAATCATGTTTCCCTAGACATATCAACAACGATACAGACAAAAGCTGGTTTTCTAAGACCTAACATGCATATTCATCATAAGAAGCAACACCACTAAGATCTACATCCTAGGTTTCATACAATCATAAATAAACACAATAGAAGGAAAATCGTTATGACGGCGTCGCGTGTTAATCGTGACGCCGTCATGAATAGAATATTCTAGATAATGGATTGGGTCGTAAATTCTGACGTCGTCTGGAGATCTTGTGACGCCGTCCTGAGATGGGTTGTGTAGGCATCCTCGTGTATCTATGACGTCGTCTCTTAGCTTCTGTGTAGTTATTCTTGAGAGATGGTGGTGTAGGTTGTAATCTGTCCGTTTCTTCTCCATATGAGCCCAAGGCATGTGTTTTTCTTTCAAATGCCTTCAAATTGCTGAATACCTGAAAAGGAATGATTAAGTACCTATTTTAGGCATAAATGCACGATTTAGGGGGTTAAAACAAACCCCACGAAAAAGTGTTTAAAATGACTTCCTCATCACTAGGGTTAGGGTTTCAAACCTGCCCTAGTACCCTGCTAATCCATGTTCACTGGTAATCTAATAACCGGACTTAACATGATCTAAACCACCGCTATCCTACCCAAAAACCAGGAGGTACGCGTTAATCAAAGATATCTAACGAAAACGTAATATAATCAAGAAAAATTACATATATATCGATAGTGAATTCATGACTGGCCGCACTTGAAGTGCTTTGCTGTCATAGCAACAAACAAAGCCATAGAAATAAAAAGTTAATCTTGGATTGAAAACTTTAATTCTTTCAGATGTAGTTTATGAACGATTAAATACAAAAGTAAGATAAGTGTGATCTCCCTTGGACTTCTTGTGGAATTCTGCCCCTTGGAACTGTTGGAGAATGGTTGATGTTGAATTGTCAGAATGAGGCATCTATTTATAGATTTCAAATATGGAACGGCGTAACCATATGAGGTGTTACGCCGTAAAATGCTGACGCGTACTTTCCATGTTGCAGGCTTAAAATATGTTACAGCGTAATCAAGTGTCCATGTTACGCCATAATGCTGACTCGGATGACTCAGCCTTCCATAATAATAAAGTTACGGCGTAAACCTTGCTTGTGGGTACGCCGTAATGTCTTTAAATGACGTGTCTTGCCTTGAATAGGTTATGGTGTAACACAATCGTAGGGGTTACGTCGTAATGTCTCGTAAGAATCCTTGTTTTCTTCATTATTACATCCATTTCTCGTGTTTCTTGTCACATACTTGCATTTTACCTGAAAACAACTAAATAACCATAAATGTATCGAATTCAAGTATTTATAAGACAATTGCAAGTATTTTCGTGGGAAAATTGACACTAAAAAGTATCAAATATTTGATGTTATTAAATATCTCCTCACTTGACTTCTGCTTGCCCTCAAGTTGACCTGTTAGAATAACTTATAAAAAGATTTCTCTGATTTAACTCAAAGAATTGAATCTATAAAAGACTTATGCTAGAAACATCAAAGCCGAACACCTCACGAAAAAGGGATCAAAATTCACTCAACTCTCAACTAGTCTAAGTGTTCATATCCGAGGTGATCGCTCAACTGCAGAGTCATAGCATGTATTCTATCTTAAGCTTGGGAAGTACACAAATCTGCACCAGTTAGAGTTAGGGTCTAAATAATTCTTAAAGGCAACATAGGTGACGTAACACAAGTTTATTGGGTTATATAAAGGGTTTGGATAGACATGGGATATTTAATTGGTGTTAAGATAAAAACATAAAACAAATAGTCTTATATAATCTAAGGTATCCATAACCAGCTACTGTCCATTCATAGTCCAAGTCTTCGAGTGCGAAAATCCGATCATATCATCATAATGGGTTAGCTAATAATGAGTTCTTGCGGAGCTGATAACCCTTATGTTGATATGATCGGATTTCGCACTCGAAGACTTGGAACTATGATAATGGTTGAAGTTGCGGTTAATGGTTACTTACGATTATATAAGACTATTTGATTTGTGTTTTTATCTCAACACCAATTAAATGTGTACCCATGTCTATCCTAACCCTTTATATCACCCAATAAACCTATGTTATGTCACCCATGTTGCCTTTAAGAATTATTTAGACCCTAACTCTAACTGGTGCAGATTTGTGTACTTCCCAAGCTTATGATAGAATACATGCTATGACTCTGCAGTTGATGCTAACACCTAGATATGAACACTTAGACTAGTTGAGAGTTGAGTGAATTTTGATCCCTTTTTCGTAAGGTGTTCAGCTTTGATGTTTCTAGCATAAGTCTTTTATAGATTCATTTCTTTGAGTTAAATTAGAGAAATCTTTTTATAAACTATTTTAACAGGTCTACTTGAGGGCAAGTAGAAGTCAAGTGGGGAGATATTTGATAATATCAAATATTTGATTAGTGTTAATTTTCCTATGAAAATACTTGCAATTGTCTTATAAATACTTGAATTCGATACATTTACGGTTATTTAGTTGTTTTCAGGTAAAATGCAAGTGTGTGACAGGAAACACGGGAAATGGATGAAAAATGAAGATAATATGGATTCTTACAAGACTTTACGGCGTAACCCCTAATAGTGTTACATTGTAACCTATTCAAGGCAAGGCATGTCATTTGGAGACATTACGGCGTAACCACACGCAAGGTTTACGCCGTAACATTATTATTATGGAAGGCTGAGTCATCCGAGTCAGCATTACGGTGTAACATGAACAATTGATTACGCCGTAACATCTTTTAAGCCTGCAACATGGAAAGTACGCGTCAGCAGTTTACGGCGTAACACCTCATATGGTTACGCCGTTCCATATTTGAAATCTATAAATAGAGGCCTCATTCAGACAATTCAACATCAACCATTCTCTAGCAGTTCCAAGGGGCGACCAAGGCCTCCATAGCTCGAAGAATTCCACAAGAAGTCCAAGGGAGATCACACTTATCTTACTTTTGTATTTAATCATTCATAAACCACTTCTGTAAGAATTATGAGTTTTCAATCCAAGATTAATTTTTATTTCTTGCTTTGTTGTTGCTATGAGTGGCTAAGCACTTCAAGTGCTAGCCTAGTCATGAATATACTATCGTTATAATGTTTGTTTCCTATTAGATTATGGTTTCGTTGGATATCCTTTGATTATCGTGTACCCCTAGGTTTTGGTAGTATTACGGGTGGTTTAGATCATGTTAATCCTGTTATTAGATGACCAGTTGAACATGGGATTAGCAGGGGTACTAGGGTAGGTTTGAAACCCTATCCCTAGTGATGAGGTGTTATTTTATACACTTTTTCGGGATTGTTTAACCCCCTAAATCATGCATTTATGCCTAAAATATGTACTTAATCATTCCTTTTCAGGTATTCAGCATTTGGAAGGCATTTGGAGGAAATACACGTGACTTGGGCTCATTTGGAGAAGAAACGGACAAGACTACGGACCTACACCAACATCTCTCAAAAAAATTCTACTCAGAAGCTGGAGACGACGTCACAGATTACGCGTGATGCCTACACAACCCATCTCAGGACGGCGTCACAAGATCTCCAGACGACGTCAGAATGTACGACCCAACCCATTATCTAGAATATTCTATTCATGACGGCGTCACGATTAACACGCGACGCCGTCATAACGATTTTCCTTCTATTGTGTTTATTTATGATTGTATGAAACCTAGGATGTAGATCTTAGTGGTGTTGCTTCTTATGATGAAATATGCTAAGGTTAGTCTTAGAAACCATCTTTTGTTGTACGTTGTTGATATGTCTAGGGAAACATGATTATGTAGAAAGGATACGAGTCTTCATACTACCTTGCCCCTTATATGGTTGATCCACTCTTAATATACTTTAATTTCATTTAATATACTCTTAGGGGCCTTGTAATAGTCTTTATACTACCTTACTTGTGCGTTGCCTTAACGGAATATTAAATAGACGGCGGGTTAGTGTAATTCGTTCATGACTTAGGAGAAGACTTACATTAGGTTCATCACAAAGGTGACAAAGCACTACAACTAGGAGAAGCAATCTAGGGAGTAATACATGATTAAATAAACACAATCTTTTATTATATTGTTATCACCAGTAGATTAGTTTATTATTTAGTTTAATAGCTAAAGCCAACCAATCTCTCAAATATATGATTTACCTACTTTCCTACAAATATAAAAACACAAAAAGAATCTTCTCTCAACCTTTGAAATTTTGTTAGACCGTGATCAAAGCCTTCCCAACCTATTCCCCTAGAGAACGATAACAAACCCCGAGTCTTGCCTATACTACACTACACCAGTTAGGTACATTTCCTAGGGAGTTGTAAAACTTCTTGTAGAAGTCCCTTACGACAACCGCAACAAGTTTTTGGCACCGCTGCGTGGGGAATAGTTAGGTTCTGATCATAGTTTAGCTTAGTTCTACTTGCTTGAATCCTTTCAAGTAAGATTTAATTTTCGCATATTAGCTTTCTCGTAGTCTATCTTTTCTTTGTGTGTTTGTTCGTAATTTCCATTGACTATTCCACTCTTCACTATGGAGAATGCGAATCCATCATCGACCTTAGGATCCTCTTCTCAGGAACCATCTGTCACTACTCACGCTAAGTTTACGGCCCGAATAAACAAGCTTTTACAAATGAGGCAAACCATTGATTCTCTCCTCTTCAAAACCATGAACGAATTAACCAACCAATCTTCCGACTCTGAAATCTTCTGCCCTGAAGAAAGAATTAAGGAACTTGAATTAAGAACGCAACGAAGAAACAATTTTGAGGAAGAATTGTTCAAGGATAGGTTCCCTACTGAGAAAGAACTAGCTTACCATAAGGAACTATTAGGAGAACCTCAACCCCCTTTCTCGACCCTAGAGCCCAAGATTAGGAAAGGCGACCCCTGGAGTTTAAAGATTCCTTGCGTAATCGGCACCGTTTACACGGGCCATGCATACATTGATCTACAATCTCCTGTCAACATCATGTCTCGTGCTTACCACAACAAAATAAGAGAAAAATCCTTTCAAGCACGTAGAAACCCATACCAACCATATAAGTTTTGCAACTTCGTTGGAAGAGCTAAAAATGTGCATATATTTATCGGGTGCTTCGTTTATGTTGTGGACTTTATGATTTTAGAAGATTTGGGCAGCATCATTGATAGTGGGTTAAGTGAAGTAGTCTTGGGACAACCTTTTGCGCATACATCTAAACTCGCTTATGATGAATCTTTAGGATTAATTAGGTTTGCCCAAAGGGACGACGAGGTCGTGTTTAGAATGCCTCAAAGGACAAAAGAATTAGACCTAGTATCTTCCTTAGAAAAGGATAAGTTTGAGGCATTCTTTGTGGAAAACTTGAAGGTTAGAAAGAAGGGGTTTAAGCATGTCCTTGAAAAGAGAAAGGGGTATTACAAAGCTTGCATGAACCTTGGAACATACTTATAAAAGGAGATAAGGATAACAATTGAAAAACTCAAATACTATACCATTTAAGTATCATCAAGTTAAGAGTAAAAAGGATTCGATTCTAGCTACAAGACTCGTAAATAAAGAAAAACACTTCTTGGGAGGCAACCCAATATTTACTTTTCCCGCAATTAGGAGTGTCATGTGGTTTATTCTTTTAATTTATTTCTATAATGTTCGAACTCTGTCTTGTAATCATGATTTGTATTGTTTTTAACCTCGTCTTAATTTCAATCAAAGGTATTTTGCAAATAATAAGTGTAGGGGAATCTATCCGGTTTTTGAACCAAGTTCAAGCATGTAAAATAATTTGTTTTGATTAATTCACGTCAGTTTCAAGTCATATGAGTAAATTGTCAAATCTCAGGCTTTATGCAGCTATTTGTACATGAATTAACTTATGGAATCAAGTGCAGGAAACTTTTCATCAAAAACAAGAAAAATTTGTTTTCACGGAACGTGGAGACGGCGTCACGATTTACACGCGACGCCGTCACCACGACACCTGTGACGGGGTCTGGATTTTCCTAACGGGTACAACGCCAGGTCTAGAAAACTTAAAGTTTTTAATTATTTTTGAAAAAAAAACTTGCATAACATTTAAAATATGTATCTTATGTTTTATTAACCTGCAAAACCTAAACCTGCAAAACCTAATGAGTTTAACAATTCTTTCATCCTATCTATCGAGTCGAACCCTAAATTCATATTGTATATTGGTAAATCGCACATTTTATGCTTGGTATAGTTGTCTTTGTCTTTGATTACAGGTTATATTTGATGAGAAGAAGCTTGGAAGTTCTTAGGAAGTTTCATTGGATGATTCTCGGAGGACGATTTAACCAGTTATCGCATGTTTCTTCTCCATTATTGAGTAAACCAGGGGAGTACTAGTTTCTTTTCCTTGTTTTCTTTTCCCTTTATCTGTTTTAACGGGTACTTCTAGAGAACATTAGGGACAATGTTCAACTTAAGTGTAGGGGGAAAATAAGCCTTAGAAACTATTCTTTTATTTTCCATTTGCTTTGTCTTTAAAAAGATGGGTAATATATCGAAACATAGCATAAAAGGGTGATTTTTACCAAAATTTAAATTTTTTACGACACACACCAACGAAAACCGAGTATTACTAGCGTCCCATGGATAGGAATTTATATGACTAGCACAAAAACCCTCAAAATTCCACCCCCATAATGTGAGGTTCGCCCTTAGATATTATACCTTTAGCTTGTTCGAGTTAAGGAGTGAGCAATCATGTGTGTCTATTCTGTCGTTATGGATGTGTATGCGTGGTTTTGTCGCCTTTTCTAGAACATTGGTATCGGTTACTTTAGGATTATGAGAGTGTACCGGTAGCATTTTAAATTCTAGAACTTGTTTTGTGATACATCCCGAGACCGCATAGTAAGTATTAGGATTTTCTTGATAAGAGGCATTAGGATTAACCTATGTTTTAAACCTGTAATTGTTATGATGGTCACACCGATCATATAACTATCCCACACCCTTGCCATGCACTCACCTTTAGTGCAGGATACCCTAGTACAACCCTCTGAGCCTATCCTTTTTCACGGTTCTTGTAATTTTCTGGTTAAGCCAGACTATTAATGAAGAGTTTGTCACCATAAACAATCGTTAACCCAAATCACCTTGCCTACTTGTTTGTACTCGCTTTAGTTCACTTTTATTTTAACCCAAGTTTATTATTGAAGTACATGTAGTTGCTTAGTCTTTTACTCTTGTAATACTGTTGTGGGACCGATTGGGATTCATGGTAGTATTCATCTTATGAAGAATTGGGGAAGAAGTAATTTATTACCCCCAATAGAGCTCAATAACTCCATGTTATGTTGATCCACCTCAATTCGGGTCATAGAATAGTTTGCTTGTAAAGTATGTAAAAGTTCAAGTGTAGGGGTGCATCTATAAGCCCCAAGTGATGTATTATGTTATTCGAAAAAAGAGAGAAAAATAGAAAAGAAAAAGAAAGAGATTGATGTAGAGTTGTGTAGAGTTTGTATATCTTTGTCCGAGTCTTGGCTTAGCAACCAAACCAACGTGTATTCGTATAAATAATTAGCTAACCCTTCCACTCTAAATTCACCCAAAGTCACCACCCAAATGTATCCCATCCGTTTCCGTTTCCGTTAATGTTATCTTACACCTACACCCCACAACCCTTTAAAAGACCTCTTAGATAGTAATGAATAATGCTTGCGCCTAGCGGTGGAGGTTTGATCCTTTACCAAGCCTATGGTAATTTATATGCTATGACAGGTAATGAGTGTTGATTTTCCGTTTCCCCATTATGTTATAATTTATTATACACCCGAGTGAAAGAGAGAATCCCAAACACTTATGTGAGGTGCTAGTGTATACTTTTCGTGCTTTTAATTACGATGTCTAGAAGGTTGTGTTGTAAAATATCTTTAAAGAGTAGGTTAAATGACCCTCATATTGTTATTGTCTAGGTAAAAAATCCCATTTGCTTGAGGATAAGCAAATCCCAAGTGTAGGGGTATTTGATGAGGAGTCATTTTGTACACTATTTCGAGATCATTTAACCCCTTAAATCACCAACCTATTCCTCGAGTGAACGATAAACAACCCCGAGTCTTGCCTATACTACACTACAACGATTAGGTGCACTACCTAGGGAGTTGAAAAACTTCTCGTGTAGAAGTCCTACGACGACCGCACATCAGACTACAACTCTACACCAAGAACCATGAAGATTTATTCACTCAGAGCCTGGTGATGGCGTCGCAACCATAAATCGATGGCATCATGACATTCATGGTGACGACGTCAAAGATTCAGCGACGATGTCAGGATGTGGTCGACTTAAAGTGGATCTAGAACCATCTACGTGGCGACGGCGTCAGGAGTACAAAGCGACGCCGACACAACGATATCTCTATAAATACAAAACCGATTTTAGGGTTTCAAGTGTATAACTTTATATAACTTTAGGGAGACAAACCCTAGCCTTTATAGCAGCTTCATAGGTCGTTTTTAGGGCCTCAAAACCCTAGTGTACTACCTTGGATCAATGTTTTAATTCAAGTAAGGTTATTTATCATTAATCATTCAATATGTCTATGTGTTGTGTGATTAATTTATCTTCTTGTTTTCATTATAACATGCGAGGCTAAACCCTCCTTTGTATTTGCTTATGATTGCATGAAAATCGGATTGTAGATTGTATTACTGTTGCTTTTTGTTGATGAATGTATGTGTTAGGCTTTAGAAAACCAGCTTTTGTCTGTATCACTATAGACACGTCTAGGGAAATGCGAGTGCGTAGAAAGGATACCATCAGGTAACAGTCTTCATACTACCTTACTTGTGCGTTGCCTTAACGGAATATTAAATAGACTACGGGTTCGTGTAATCCTTTCATGACCTAGGAAATACTTACACAGATCATCACAAGTGTGACAAGGCAATAGGATTTGGAGAAGCAATCTGGTAAGTAGCGCATGATTAAGTAAATACATTTAATTATCATAAAGTTATCACCAGTATATTAGATATTAGTTTAGTAATTAGTTAAACAAACCGACCTCTCAAACCATAGATTTACCTGCTTTTATAAAATACAAAAATACAAAAATAATCTTCTCTTAACTTCTTGAATTCTATTAGACTGTGATCAAGCCTTCCCAACCTATTCCCCTGGAGAAGGATAACAACCCTCGAGTCTTGCCTATACTACTACTACAACGGTTAGGTGCTCTGGCTAGGGAGTTGTAAAACTTCGTGTAGAAGTCCTACGACGATCGCATCAATATATTTAAATGGATTTGGCACACCTTATTCTTTTTCTTGAAAACTAGTGCTATTAATAACACTTTTGTTTGTTATGCTTTTAGACTTTAGATTTTTTTTTGAACGGTGGAATATTATTAAAGAACTAGCAAGGAGCTAGACTAAAGAAAACAATTACATAGAAATCGCGTTTAGCAGGTCGTTTAGCAACGCTATCCAGTTAATATTAAAACTCCTACACCTATTATTAACCCAAAGGAAAGTTTGAGAAACAAAGTTGTCAAAAATCATTTCTTTAAGAGGCTTCTTCAATGAGAATAAAGTCGCATTCCTGAATGTCTAAATATGCCACCACAAGGAGAAAAAAGAGGCTTTCGTCACTAGGTTTTGAAGACTACTAAACCTAAGACCAATAAACCACGTCTCCCAGGTAGAAGGGTTAGAGAAATTAGGAAGATGGATGTTCTACCAACGACCAAGAAGCTGAAACAAATCCACAGCCATCGAGCATTCAAAAAAGAGATGGTTGCAAGATTTAACTCCATTACCATAATTCGGGTACAAGATACATGGAATGTCGATGCCTCTTTTAGATAGGTTAGTCCTAGTAGGAATCTTATCAAAGAACATACGCCAAGGAAAGACATTAATCTTGATGGGAAGAACCTTGGACCATCTAGTGAGGGAGGAAGAGGTAACGAGTACATGATTATTGATCACTTCTCTAGCCGACTTTACTAGAAATTCACCATTCCCATTTAGAGACCAAGACCAGCGGTCACTGGCAAGGGACAAGATAACCGAAGATAGCAACTGAGATAACTCAATAGATTGAGTTTCTTTAATACCTGAACGAGGTTACCTTCTGAATGAAGAAGCAAGGTCAGGATTTTAAAGTTTAAAAGCAACAGAAGCATCCTTTTGGAGATCCAGATTAAAGCACCTGTTAAACTTTTCTTTGAGTCGAACATCTCTATACCATTTATCATGCTAAAATTTAAAGGTGTTACCATTACCGATAACAATTTTGCAATATTCCATCAAGTCAACACCCTTAGATTTGAGTCTGGCGGTAGCTTTAAGAACCCTTTTCCATACCGAGTGGCCATAACAAGACAAAGAGGCGTAATCAATAGCTCCATCATTTCCATGGATAGCTTTAATAACATGAAGCCAAAGACCAGTTTAAGAAGACAGAAAACGCCAAATCCATTTGAACAACAAAGAAAGATTAAGGGAGAACATACTACTTACCCCAAGCCCGCCAAGATGCTTATTAGCCATCACCTTACGCTAGCAAACCTATGTGATCTTGCGCTCTTCCATGTATGCTCCCAAGAAAAAGGAATTATGAAAGTTTTCCAGGTGAGATAAAACGCCTCCAAGAACCATAAACAATTACATATAATAGGTTAGGATAGCACCTAAAATAGATTTAATAAGAGTAAGACGACCCCCACAGATAGAGTCTTAGCTTTCGAGGTAGAAAGCTTATTTGTAACCTTTTAGACCACCTTACTCCAAGAATTAACCCGTGACATATTTGCGCCGACTTTAACGCCAAGATGAGTAAACGGCAGGTTGTTGGCTAAACAATCATAATGATCAGCCATGGATTGAACCTCAGAATGGCGAACACCCACACCATAGAGACTACTTTTGTGGACGTTTACTTTCAGACCAGAAGTAAGAAAAAACCATTGCAACATCATCATTAGGACGTTTACATTTTCACATGATCACTTTCCGATGAACATAACATCATCATCATAAAGAAGATGCGAGATAGGAACCAAGTTGTCTTTACCAACAAAGATAAGGGAAAACATACCTCTATTAATAAGCCGCTAAAAAGAAACATAGAGGCTCTCCATGACGAGGATAAAAAGAAAATCTCCTTGTCTTAAACCTCTATGGAATAAGAATTCTTCTGTTGGCGAGCCTATAACTAAAACCGAAGCCTTAGAAGAATAGAGGCAACCACGAATCCACCCACGCCATTTATTACCAAAGCCAAGCTTATCGAGAGTATCATCAATATGATCCCATCGAACCGAATCAAACGCCTTTATGAAGTCAACTTTAAACAATAAGGATTGCACCTTTTTGGACTTACACCAGGAGATAACTTCATTAAGAATAATAGGACCTTCCATAATCTGTCTTCCTTTAATAAATGTCGATTGCTCTTGGCTAATAATATCATTAATCACAAGGCTTAAACGGTTAGCCAAGATTTTGCCAATGATTTTGTATTGACAACCGATAAAACTAATAGGGTGAAACTCATTAATATGTTTAACGTCTAACACCTTTAGAATTAAGGCAATGAACGAGGGATTACACCCATTTTGGAATGTACTAGAACTGAAGAACTCTTTTACATCATTTATCACGTCTTCACCAACAATAGATTAAAATTTCTTAAAGAACTCGAAAGTGAAGCCATCTGGATTGGGAGACTTATCAAAACCATAATCCCCTACTGCTCTTTTGATCTCCTTGTTGGTAACATCGCTTTCCAAATCATAGGATTGGTCATTGTCCAAGCGTCTTGGGAAGTGAGCGTCAAACGGGACACGGATCCATTCAGGAGCAGAAAATCTATTCGTAAACTGGCTATAGAATTCGGTTTTAAGGCGAGACGGAGTGTCAATCTATTCGCCATCAACCAGGATGCCTTTAATGGCAAGGTGTCTTCTTTTCTTATTCATAATTCCATGATATAATTTGGTATTTTCATCCCCCTCAATAGCCCATTTGACCTTTGCTTTTTGAGCCAAGTCAATAGATGCGTTTTTTGTCCAAAACTTAAAGATCATGAAAAAATTTAGCACGGTTCAACATATCATCAGGAAGAGACGCACCTTTATCAAGACGAGAGTCAATTTCAATAAGAGAATCGTGAAGAAGTTTACGATCATGATATTTAATACTTTTCTTTTCTATACTCTACGTTTTCAATCTTAGTTTCAAACTTTTCAACTAGTTTTTAAGCAGAGTCATGGCATTAGGGGCAGAAACCCCATCGTTGTTCCAAGAGTTTTCAATAACAGAAAAGAAATCTTGTTCAGAGAACCATAAGTGAAACAAACGGAAGGGACTAGGACCATAATTAACGTGGTGTTCTTTGAGGAGGATTAGTCTATGGTCTAAGATGTAGCGATGTAAAATCAAACCCCATAAGTTTGGGAAGAGGTCGAACATTCCATTAGAAACTAGAAACCTATCCAATTAACTCATCTTACTCACATATTTGTTTGACCACGTAAAGGAATAGCCACCTAAAGAAACATCATTCAAGTAGGATTTGACAATAAAATTGTTAAATTCAGCAGCATTTGAAGCGTGGAAAGAGGAGCCGTGTCTTTCTGAAGCATAACGCACCTCATTAAAATCCCCTATAACAATAACCTCACCATGCTGATAATGCTCAGATTTGGTATGTTTTGGGATGCGTTATCTAGGTTTTATACATGATATTCAGCTAAATAATACTGCTTTTACCCCTGTTATTGTGCAAAGTGAGTTTCTTATGTTGCAGCTAGCCGACAGACGCAAAGTGAAGAAAAGAAGTTAAGAAATGAGAACTGGTTCGATATTTGACTCGAAGACCCATCTGGACCAGTAAAACAAGTACTTTTGGTCATATACATGTGGTATGGATTGACCCAAGGGTGTTGTAAACTTTAGAATATAAAAGAGGGTTACGAACCCTAGTTTCATTTAGCAGCTGTTAAGGACGATTTTAAGGCCTAAAAACCCTATTGTACTTCCTCCAACTCATGTTTTAATCATATATGACTATTTAATCATTCATATGTTTGTATGTGTGATTCATTATCTGTACTTGCTTTATCTTTAACATGCTTGGCTAAACCTTTTATTGTGTTTATTTTTGATTGTATGAAAACTAGAATGTAGATCTTAGTGGTGTTGCTTTTTGTGATGGATGTGCATGTTAGGTCTTAGAAATCTAGTGTTGTCTGTAGCACTGTTGATATTGTCTAGGAATTCATTGATTGTGTAGAAAGGATACATCAGGTAACAGTCTTCATACTTACCTTTGCCCTTATAGGGTTGATCCTACTATCAATATATTTCAAAAGCATTTAATATACTCTTAGGGGGCCTTTGTTAATAGTCTTCATACTACCTTACTTGTGTGTTGCTTAACGGTAATATTAAATCGACTGACGGGTTGTGTTAATTCGTTCATGACTTAGGAAATTATGCATAGATCATCACAAGTGTGACAAAGGCAAACAACACCTAGGAATAAGGCAATCTAGGGAGTAATACATGATTAAATAAATACAGTCTTTTATTATATTATTATCACCATTAGCGTAGTTTATTATTTAGTTTAATAGCTAAAACCAAACCCCCTCTCAAATATATGATTTATTGGCTTTCCATAAAACATAAAAATACAAAAAATAATCTTCTCTCAACCCTTAGAATTCTGTTAGACCATGATCAAGCCTTCCCAACCTATTCCCTGAGTGAACGATAACAACCCCCGAGTCTTGCCTATACTATTACAACAATGATTAGGTGCTCTGCCTAGGGAGTTGTAAAACTTCGTGTAGAAGTCTAACGACGACCGCATCAAGTTTTTGGCATCGCCGCCTGGGGAATAGTTAGTTCTGATCATAGTTTAGCTTAGTTCTACTTGCTTGAATCCTTTAAAGTGAGACTTTAATTTCTGCATATTAGCTTTCTCGGTTAGTCTATCTCTTCTTTTGTTGTTTGTTCATAATTTCCATTGACTATTCCATTCTTCACTATGAAGAATGCGAATCCATCTTGTTCCACCCCTAATAGGGAGTTTCTTAGCCCTATGAAAAAGAAAGAAATTAAGTCATGGCTCCGGGAATATTAGGATCGTTGGAGACTCATTAGCGGTCGAAATGAATTGAATACTTGATACCTTCCCCACCATGGAGGATATTAGAATTATCACGTGTGGCTTTTTGAAACTTTTCCCAAACCATCTTAGGTAAAGGCAAAGATAAGAGCCAGAAATTTAAACAAAGTTAAGATCTCTTGCAAAATAGGTCACTTCCCTCAAGACAAGCCTACATTGATGTAGATCACCAATTAATGTTATTTGTCTAATAAGATCATGAGTAAAGGGTTTAGGAGTTCAAGACATAACCATCCAACCATAGTAAGAACAACAACTTTGTAGGGAGAGTCAAGGGTTTAAAAATTTTCATAGGAAATTTCACATATGAATTTAATTTCATGATTTTGGAGGACACCACTAGCATTATAGACCACCACCTAGGAGAAGTAGTTTTTCGAAAACCATTTGCAAGGAATACTGGTCTTGTTTATGATCAGGAAGAGGGATTGGTTACTTTCGAAAAAGATAACGAGAAAATCACATCAAGATGCCTCCTAGAGGGAAGCATCTACCATATTGGACTTTAAGGACATAAAAGTGTTTCTAAAACCACCTTTTGTGCCTTGGGAGTAATGACGACCCATGGGGAAAACCTTTTTGGATGGGCTTATGGACACTACTAGCTTGTCTTTGACAAGCTAGAGCTTGTAGATCAGCTTGTAAAAGCTCAAGTAACCCTGTTTGAGCAAGGGTGTTGTAAGTCTCTCTTTCTTGTCTTTATCTTATTTACTGTAGATCTGCTTATTAGTACTTATTTATTGTTTATGTTTATGCGTTGTTATGATGATTAGTGCTTATCTTGCTTAGATTTCAGTTCAAAAAAACGACTTGTGCAATTTTCCTAGTTAGTACTGGTAGTTTGTTCAGTTAAAACTGTTAGATTGATTTAGCTTATTTAAGTGCTTATCACTGATTGAAATCTACTTATAAGTGCCTTATTTTGTTATTTGATAATCTGTTTTTAACAAATTAGGATCAAATCAGCTTGAAAGAAAATGACTTTTGAAAACTTTAAGAGATTTTTGGAACAAGCAGTACTAACCCATAGTTAGTACTGCTGGTTCTCTTTTGGGGATTTTAAAGCTAGCAGTACTAACTTCGAGCTACCAGTACTAACTTAAAGCTAGCAGTACTAACTCCAAGTTAGTACTGTTAGTTAATACTGTTAGTACTGTTGTTAGTACTGCTGAGTTTCTCTTGTCTAATTTAGCTTAACAGCTTGCTGAGTTTGCTTATTTAGGGTTAGTCTAGCTTATTTGGTTTTGTCTTAACCTTATTTAAGCTTATCTGTGTCTTAGTATAAAAGTTTTAAGTGTTTTCTTTTACCATTTCTAGTTTTTATGCCTTTCTAGCTTATTTTCCTTCCTTATCTTTGTGTGCATTTGCTTATTAGGTTTAGTGCCCAATCATATCCCTGTCATATTCAAACATAGATTATCAATTCGTCATTCGATTTTCCATTCAAGCCTCGTTGGGACATAACGACCCGGGAATCATACTTCCGGACATATATATTTTATTTTTGTGAACTCTTGACCAATCCTTGGCTAAAGGTGTTTGGTTGAGTGTTTGCTTCTATATTATATATAATCATCTCTCCTATTTGAAATATGAGATTATTTTGAGTTTGTAGTGTCTAAAATACCAAAACAAAAACACATAATTTTAGCTTACTTTCTGCATTCGGCAGCTAATTGGATTTTTAGGAGATTATATAGTGCTTATTTGCGCCAAGTTGTATTTATTAAAAGTGTTCTTAATAAACATGTCATGAACAACTTTCGTGTTTTGCGTTTTGGCTAAAAACGACTTTTTAAAATCAGCACTTTTTGGGGACTTGGACTGAAAATCGGGATTGGGGTTCAGGGTAGGAAAAAAAAATTATTTTGGTCTTTTGTCACAAATAGTCCCTGTCGTTAGTCCATTGTTAGTCCTTGTTAGTTTTAGTTTAATTATTAGTTAGGTTTAGTTTTAATTAGTTTAATTAAGCTTTAACCATTAGATAAAATTTGGGGTTTTTAATTTTGTTAAATTTCTGCACTTTTTCTCCACTTAGTGTAATTTTTATAAAAATTTTAGGTTTTAGCCTCGTTGTTTCGTGCACGTTTTAAGTTATTTAGCTTTGTTCTTTAGTTTTATTTATCGTTTTTGTATATTTAATGGTCTAGAAATAGAAACCCATCATAACTCTTGTCTTATTACAAACATCAAATCATCAAATCCGTCATTCGATTTTCCATTCATACCTCGTTGACAATAAGGACCCGGAGATTCATACTTCCCGGTAACATATATATTTTTTTTGGTGATACTTTTTTAACCATTCCTTGTGCAAAGGTAATTGGTTGAGTGTGCTTATATATTATATATATATTATCATCGAACCAAGTGTGTAAGTGTTGGTGTAAGAAATCTTGAAAATAATGCACCAACTAGTTGTTAAGTGTATATCTTAATGTATATCTTGGTATTCTTTTGTGTCTAATACACATATAGGGCCGGTTGGTTTGCATTTAGGGGGAGAGATTGTTTAATTTTTGTAAGGTATAAATATGGTAGCGTTATTGTATTAAGGTGGATTTAGTTTTCTAGTATTCGCATGATAGATTAATTAACGCGAAATGTAAGCTGTTTACGTAAAGTATAAAAATAAAATATGAAAAGTTATAAATTATCTTTGTAATAATTATATAACACTTGATTAACGTAAACTCTTATTTTTCTAATGCCGGTTTACGCTAATTGTTAGTTTTTGGTTTACGTTATTTAACTTAATGGTTAAAATTAAAAGTAATCACGTAAAGGTTCAAAGTAAATAGTTTTGAGTTTATTGACGTAAAATGACCTTAAAATGTAGATTGTCACAGTAGAAAAAAAAAATAAATACAAAGTACCTTCGTCATTCTCATCATTATCATCATCGACGTGATGAGAGGATGATGGATGATGGATGATCCAAGGCGAAGGAGGGGGAAGCGAAAGTGGAATGACGACCTCTTTTCGTGCCATAATCCTTTCGCATCTTTCGCTCATGTTGATGAGCAAGAGGATACATGACCTGATCATTCAAGAGATATCAATCATTGGACAACTCGAGAAAATTTAACATGACATGATCAAATAAACGATTCAATAACATACCATAGGGTAGAATTAACCTAGCTTGACAAGTAACCAACTCCATTCGTTTTGCAACAAAGAATGCAAGATTGTATTTCGTAGAAGTCACGATACAATAGAGCATATGACACAAACAAGCCGGAACATGATCCCGGTTGCCACCAAGAAAAAAGACATTTTCACGAATAATGTAGACCCAAGTTTTCATGTTGGTTTGGATTTCCCGTGTTAAAATTTGATTTTCCTCGACATTAATAGTTTGACCATCGTGGGTACGGGTTAAGGGTTCCACATTGTTGAGTTGGTGTGTAGGTTTTTGATATTCTACAGAGAAGGTTTGTGGTTTGATAAAGACCTCTCGATTGTATATAAAAAGCCAATGGTCGAGAGACCATTTGTCAGAAAATAAACATTGACCTTCGATAGTAATACCTAGGATTAGACCGAACTCTTCGAGAGTGTAAGAAAAGAACTTGTTTTGGATGATGAACTCGACCAACATTTGACCTTCCGAATTATAGGCTAGTTGGAATTGACTATAGAACTCAAGAATGAATCGAGGATTATTTTTAAAATCCAATCAAAACCGATCATTCCAAACATGGTGGTAAGATAGATAATATCATCAAAGTTGGGATCCACAACCCGACCCTTATGAATATGACGATTTTTAATAAATTCGAATTTATATTTCAAAGGTGGGGCAGACACGTGAGACTCAAAATCTTGTGCTCAAGAGCGTGAGGTTTTGAGTCCCTCTTCAAGGGCATTAATTTGGAGAAGTAATGCTCATTGTGTATGAGAAATTCAAGAAGAGAGCTCAGATAATCATTTGAATCATTTGGAATGTAGTCACGAGTGTTTTTGGTGGTCCGACGTAGTTACACGAGGCATTATCACCTAAAAAATTAACAAATATATAGTTTTTATCATTATGAAATCGAATTGTTGAGAAGTTGTGCCTAGTGTGTGCCTATATGCACCAAATGTAGAGTTGCGATTAACTCGACTCTAAATAAATACCTGAGTTAACCTAAACGCTCCTTAGTTCAATTTACTCAATCAAAGTGTCGAAAAAAATTTATCAACGATCATGAGTTCATCATGCATGAGTGCAAAAACATTTTTGGAATGTATTAACAATGCATTAAAACATTTTCATGATGTTTCGAACGTGAGAAGTTTTTAAAAATAAAATTGGGGTTTTGTTCATGTCAAAAATTTTACCAGACATACTCAATTAGGAAAATTTTATGTCTACGGGAATCATAATAGTTATACATTATGATATTCTAGTCCTAATTGCATATAAACAATCGAAAAAAATAGAAATCCTCAATTTTTGATTTTGAGTTTAATCAGATCCTAGACACACATTAAGAAGAAAAATGATGAAATAAGTTACAATTGATGATGTTTAGGATGATAATTGATGTTGATTTCACCTTCAATTTGTGTTTTAATGGTCGATTTTGAAGTTTGGGTTGTTTGGGTTTCGTTCGTCGCTGTAGTGGAGAGGAAGAGGAATATTTGTTTTGTGTTTTAAAAAAATATAGTCAGACTTTTTACATTGGCCATTGCCGGCGGTTCCCATAGATCTATGGGGACGCCTCGATAAATCAGGGAGCCGACTAATTTATGGGGGCCGCCTACAATGGCGAGGTTTTGGACTTGATTTTTGACGAATTTTTCAAGAGAAGTGACATTTTAATTTGCATTTTGATCATTAAAAATACTTAAAATACTTCGGATGAAGTAATTAAGTTGTCACGACACGAAATAGAACATAGACTAGAATCGAGACTAGAAGAAAAGAAGAGATCGATTTTACGGAATGTGTTCCATCATTTCTAAACTTAGACGAAGATAATTGAACGATTAACGTTTGAGGGGTTTTGTAAGAATGTCGGCGATATTATCTTCAGACGAGACTTTTTCGATAGAGATGTTTCCTTTTTGGACATTTTCCCGAAGAAAATGGCGACGTATTCCGATGTGTTTCGTCCATGAGTGTTGCACTAGGTTTTTGCTTAAGTCAATCACGCCTTTGTTGTCGCACATGATCAGATACGTCCTTCATGTCGATATGTCGTTTGTCGAATATATGAGCTTGTTTTTAATCCATAGTGCTTGTGCACATGCCTTTTCGGAGCTTATGTATTTGGCTTCGGTAGTGGATTTATAGAAAATGTCGCGGTTTTGTTTCTTCGAGAACACGATGTTAGAAAACATACATACGTAACGTACAATTACCGCTAGTGCTTTTCGGTCCATGTAATCTCACGCTGATGTGAGTAGGAATTTTATTACGGTTTACTATGCAGGGTCCTTTGGATCATATTCATAAGTGAGTAGTGCCTGTAATATATCGGAAGATAAGCGTATACCGCTTTAATAGAGAGGTTTTAGGATCCTCTTGGTAGCGTACACAAAAGGCATTTACAATAAGCATGATATCGGGCCTATTGCACATTAGGTATAATAATACTACATATCATGCCTGATACTTCAGTACTATCTACAGACTCACATTCTTCATCTTTCATGAATTTTGTTATCCGAGGACTTGGGTTTGTCTTCATTGTTTAGATTCTTTTAAACAATTTTCTTTTAGCATATTTCTTTAATATTTTTAGTTTTGATTAATGAATGTTGTCTATTCCTTTGTTTTATTTGTATAAACAAAAGCGATGTTGTTTTAGTTCTCCCTTCTTGCTCATTTCAAACTCGTTGTGCATGTTTTTGCGGAAGTCATCACACAACTCTTGACATGTTGTTCAGAATATATGTCACATCGACATATATTTGAACAATGTCGAGATTTGAAACTTTCTTCTTTGTAATTGTGTGTTATCTACCATTTACCTTGTTGTTGTCTTGGTTTAATAAGGAAATAGATTTTATTCTATGTACCAAGCTTGACATCCAATAGCTTTCTTGTAGTTTATAAACATGATTAGGTTTTTCGAAATCAATGATTCCCAATGTTGTGACACGTATTCCTCTATTAATAAACCCATTTAGGGAATGAATTTTAAAAACGTTTGGAGTAATTAAAATATATGGTTCATTAAAGATAGGCTAATAAATCCTAATGGACTCTATCTTGCTTATAGGAGCATACTCTGTTATTCATAATCAATTTTCATTCTTGTTGATTTAACATTGAGCTACTGACACTAGCCTGTATTTTGAGATTCGACAACCTTTCTCTTCTAGCTTATTTCTATATACCATCACTTATTTCTTATAATTATCATATCTTAGGGATTTGTAGGTTACGTATCCTAAAATATCATTTGCAATGAATGGTTTTCTATATTCTTGCATTGCAAACTAAATTCTTATTTCTTCACTTTAAAGGCTTCATTTACTTTCTCTAGGTCTTCATAGTTGATATATAAAAAAGGAAGTTACTTGGTTTTGGGCTTGTGAACTAAGATTCTTTTGGGTAGGATTATATGAAATGGTCAAATGGATTGGTTCTTGATTCCTTAATGTTGATAATTTTGTCAACTTCTAAAGTTTCATCCTTAATGTCATTTTCTATGTTTTTTTCAGTAACCTTAATTGCTTCTTTTTCATCTAAATCTCATCCACTAAGTGTGATGTTTTAGATGGTGGAGGAGTTTCATTGAATGTCACGTGAGTGATTCTTCGATTTTCATGGTGTGTTTGTTTAGGATGATGTAGGCTTTATTATTTTGGGAATAACCTAGGAAGACACCTTTATATGATTTTGGATCAAACTTGGCGAGGTAATCTTTGGTGTTTAGAATGAAACACTTGCTTTCAAACACTTTGAAGTAGTCAAGAGTAGGTTTCCTACCTCTTCTGGTTCGTATATTCAATTTTACTAAGGATGGCCTCTAATTAGGATTCAGTTGAGGATGTAGGTTGAAGTATCTACGGTGTTACACCAAAACTTTTGTGGTAACGATTGTTCATTTAACATTTTTTGATTCATTTCTTGTAAAGTCCTATTTTTCATTTCGCCACGCATTTTGATTGTGAAGGCCAATGAGATGGAAGTTTGTGTAATACCGTATTGGGAATACAAAACTGATCCAAATTATACTTCATTATCAAACTACCTACCGTGGTCCGTCCTAATTGACACTATTGAACATCCTAATTAGTTTTGTATTTTCTTACTAAAGATTTCAAATTGTTCGAAATCCTCGATTTTGGTTTTAAGAAATCTTGTCCATGTATACCTAGAATAGTCATCTACTATTAATAAAGGTATAGGGGTTCTCGGTAACTCCATTACGACGGCATGGACCGAAAATGATCCATATGAAGGAGTTCTAAGCATTCTAGTCGTTGAATTTATATTCATAGCTTTGTGACTAGCGTGAGCTTGTTTTCCAATTTTACAAGCATCACAAAAATATTGATCAAACTTAAGCTTAGGTAAATTTCAAACTAGTTCCTTAGATGCTAACGATTGAAACTAAATACATATTTGCGTGACTCTAATCTCCTATGCAACAAAGTAGAGTTTTCATTTATCGTTTGCATGTAAAAATTTTGTCTTCGTCTTTCTTTTCTTAAATTTCATCACATATAAGCCTCTTTTATAATACCTATTCCTTTACATCACTTAGTAATTTTGAAATCTGTTCGAATATTATAACCTTACACTTGTACTAGCCACACTATTTGACCAACACTTAGCAAATAAAATCCAAAATTATCTACATGCTTTACATATGCAATATTAAATGATCCATGAGAGATCGTACCTTTGCCAATGTTGTTAAGGCATAGATTACTACCAAAAATGACGTTACCTCTGTTGTATGCCTTGTAGGATGAGTAGAGCTTTCGGCTGTCCATTATGTGTTTAGAGCATCCACTCTCTTTTATCCACTTGTCGGGCTCCAGGTCAATTCCAAGGCATATCTATTTATATGACACAATAACTCAAACATTTGGTCTCCAATATCTCAAGGGTCCAAAATTGTTAGTATTAAACATCCCTTTCATTTGTTTCATTTGATTAGGATGTGGAAATGGAGGACAAATTCCCCATGGCATGTAACCTTGAGGATGGAAATTATTCCAAGTTACGGGAAATCTATTTGAACGATTTTGTCGTTGAATATTTATTTTTGGTTGCGGTGTTTTAGATCGAGGACGAGAATTATTCATTCTCCTAGAAGGTGGAGTTTTTGACTAAAGTTCGATATTAGAAAAATCATATCTGGCGTTTTAAGGAATGGTTATAAAACTCGTTATTTAACCTCATCATCATAACAACGGGAATTTTAACAGTTATTTTCCTTTATATGTTTTATGTCTAGGGACCCAAAATAGACTTTTGGAAAAGAACAAATTTTCCTTTTTTATTAAACAGACAGGGTGATCCCTGATTTGCTTTTGGGTTGGGCGTTTGTACACTAAGGGGCCCGGATTCCTTGCAATCTGGGGGCTGCCTCCAGACGGGTTTGCTCTCATTTTGTGATTTCAAATTATGTTTCATAGGTCTCGCTTGTTAACTGCTTCAAATGAGTTAAACCGTAGACCCGTTTTATCTCCAGAGGGTTTTTGAAGACTTAGCATTTCATTTAATGAGTGTGAACTCGTTTGAAATTGAGTAAGCTTGAACGCTTCCTCTTTAAGTTTTTCGTTGTCAATTTTAAGTGTTTGACACGTTGTACATTCGGTATCAACTTCTTTGTTTCTCTCGAGTTTAGACAACTTTTCTTTTAGCTCACTAATTTTGTTTTCTAAACTATTTCTAATTGCTTTTAATTGTTTGTTAATAGTGATTATTTTTAGACTCATTTTGCACAATTTATTATATTCACTATCTGAAGTAATATCATCTATTGAAGAGTTTTCATCACTAAAGTAAGAGGATTCAGAATGTACCTCGCTAGATGCTTGAGCCATAAGACACGTTTAGTCATTAGCCTTTTTCATAATCTTCCTCACCGCTATCGCTCCAAGAACCTCCAATGAACGCCCTTTGGTTCTTGTCTCTCGGTGGTTTCGGGCATTCTCCGATAAGATGATTCGGGTCTTCGCATCTAAAGCACTTCTATTAACTTTTGTGTTGCTTGTCGTCTCGGCTTCTTCTGGACGGGTCTTTTTGTCATTATGTGGTATGTCTCACGAACCTACCTCTTCTTTCGAAGAACTTCTTGAAGTCTCTAACCGCCATGGCGTACTCTTCGTCTTCACTTCCAGAAGTCAAACTTTCTTCATCACTAGATTCCTTTTTCGCCTTTAAAGCAAGGGATTTCCTTTCTCCTTTAGCTTTGACTATTTTGGAGTCTTTCTTGATGATCATCTCGTGAACTTTAAGGTTCCCGATGAGTTCATCAAGTGATAGTGATGTCAAGTCTTTCGACTCTTCGATTGCCATAACCCTTGGCTCTCCATTTAGGATGTCAGAGCCCTAGACAACGTCCCTAAACGTAGTTCTTGATAGAGTAACCATTCTAAAGAGCTTTTCTATAGTAATAATAGTATAATAATCTAGCAAAAGCACTATTTTGGATTTCTTCGGAAATGTGAATTGTTTCTACTATTCTTGTACCAAAAGGTCAATCTTGTTGTCTTTGACTTAACTATTACCTTGATGTGTGGTTAACAAAGTTTTTCAAATTTCTTTTGCCGTATTACACATAAAAATTAGTTCGTGTTCTTTTATAGGCAAAGCATTGTAAATAACCATTTTAGCTTCGTTATTTTTCGCAAGTCTCTTTTTAAGGTCATCGTTTTGTTTTTTAAAAGGGACGAACATCTCTAATTGGTTTCCAGATTTTTTGAATAGGTATAAATTCAACCTACAGTAATATTACATGCCAAAGATCAAGATCTTTGATTCACATATGTACGAATTCTATTTTTCTATAATTAAAAACTACTCGTTCTAAAGAGTGCGTCAGTTTTGTATAGATTGTCCTTCTAGATATTTGTTGGAATCCATAAATCGATCCAAGCTTTAAAATACAATATATTTTAAAAATCTTGAGTGACCTCGACTTCTGAAACCAATTGTGGAAACTAGAAGGGGGGAGGTTGTATTGTTACCGTTAATTATCGTTTTAAAATTTTGCTTATAAAAATGTTAGATTCGATTACATGTGATATCAACCAACAATATGGACGAATAATATATCTAACTACAAGCAACACAATCACAATATAAATATTAACTACAAGATATAAAATGAAAATTAAGGATAAGAGATAGAACAATCAAACCACTTACCACTAGAGGAATTTTATTCGTTTAGGATACGAACTCTTCTTCACCCTACTCTCACTCCGGGTAATCCGGACTCGAGATTTCACTATGTCAGTGAGCTCCCTTTTGGCGGAGTAAATGTTACACGTACGTTATGTCAATTTTCGACATTAAGCTAAATGGTCGAGTCTTAATCCTTAGCTAGAAAACCAATCTTACAATTTCAAGAGTATTTTTAAGGCCTAATCATAATCGAAAAACACATTCAACACTTTCAGAATTATACAAATCCATATTACACAACTAAAACTAGATTTTGGAATATTATAGAGTATCAAATCTAGAAGAAGATTAGAGAAAATCATCTATCTACAAGCAATTCGTCTTCTTGGCGATATTCCGAGTTTTCTTTATTGCAATTGAGAGGGGATGAATGTAAAGATAGGGAAATATTAGGATCATTTTAAAACTAGAATTAAGCAAGTTTGTCATCAAAGGTTTTAGAATAGATGTAGAAGAATTTAGAAAGAGATTGAAGACTGAAACTGTGTTTGCAAAATGTTGAAATCCTGCTTAGGTATAGTGCAGTTTTTATAGGCTATGAGAGGGAGATAACGTTCATGGGGGCGTCACGCACTGGTCCAAGATAAATTAGGGGTATGTTCTAACTATCTCAGTGGGTCTCCCCTTGGTAGACGTTCCTTTTTTGTCTTTTAGTGAGGAAATTGTTATATCTGGTCCGATTTTTTTGTTTGGGAGGATAGGTTTTGAATTTTTATTATTTAAATAAAAACATTTCTTTAATTAATACAATTATTATGTATATTTTTTTTTTAAAAAGGTTTTATTAATTTGTAAAAATTAAATGTTTAGTGAAAAAATATTATCTTTGACCACTCAATCATGTTTATTGATTTGATTTTACATTCCTTAAGTGATTTACGTTCAAATAGAAATTTTCGTTTAATTACGTGTATATGTTTATTTTTATCGTAGAATGTTTTTACATTTTGTCATCTTCAAAACGTAGAGAGGTCGAAAAATATAAATAATGTTTTTTATTTAGGTTTATTGGGATTTTGGTTTAATGGTGTTTTTGAGTTGAAAATGTTTTTGGGTATGCAAACGATATGGGTATCACCTTATATATCAAACAAGGATATTTAATGCACATTGACGGTTCCAAATGCAAGAAGTGTAGTGTTATAATTAGTTGCAATGTATCTGACTGTTTCTCACACGGCTCGATACATCATAATTAATTTGTTGAATTGGCGAGAACACTAAGTTGAGGGACCAAGTATGCAATAATAATATATAGTTTTAGGGACAGAATGCTATATAATCGTAACTATTCATAATTAACGGTTTGATAATGGAATAGACATTTGTCCCATTCACTGGTTTATGAAACGTCGTTACACTTTAACACAAACTCTTATATAAAGCACTAAGAAATATCACGAGTCTCATATTCCAAAAAATCATGAAACGCAAACGCATAGAAACTTCAAATATGGATGTTGACGGTTCAGAAAGGTTGGTTATCTAGAAGAACTAGAACAAGCCGCAAATCCAAAATTTATGCTGTATTGGGTTGTGCTATGGAAGCGCTGGTTGCAAACGACATCTAATAGCACAAAAATTGTTAGACGTTATGAAGATGTTGACAAAACAGTTGAAAAAAAGGCATGAATTTATTGACGAGTTAAAGGTTAAAAAGGGTATGCGTGCATGGAAAGCTGTTACTTTTTTCAGGGAAGTTGAACATCGCAAGATGGAGATGCGCCAACAATTAATGTTGCACATCATCGAAACTCAGATACGTACCTTTGAAAAAAAGGAATTTGTTGAAGCTATAAAGAAACTTTAAATGGGTGAGGATGTTGTTATTCTATTATGTTTTGTGTTGTTCTTGCGTATACTATTGATAATTAAGTAATATCATTAAAGCTTGACTTTTACAGCATTGCATACTTTTGTGTTGTTCTTCAGCATTGACTACTTTTGTATGTTGATGTTTCGATAAGTTTGACTTTTACAAGTCATTTTTGGGTTACAATGACTCAGGTTAGGGATCAACGGGGAAAATTTGATTATCCTTCATTCTACTTGATCAACTTGGGTAGTTTCAATAAGAATACTACTTTGACTACTACTTGATCAACTGCATAACAAACAATACAAATCATTTGAAAACCTTAAAATAAAAAATATATTCATATTCATTCAAGGTTAAGAACCATAATTACATACTCAAAAAATGACTAAACAAGTAAACCATCGCGAACCAAATACCAACCAAAACCTAAGCTAGTGTCCCTAAATTCATCTTACTAACAAAGGTATGCTTCTCACGAACACTAAGATGGGATTCATTCACCATCATCTAGAGACGCCTCATCTTATGCAAATCACGCTTTTGTCCACCCATCTCAACAATATGGGAATAGTTTCTCTACCACATCGTTCACCACGTAACCTTTCTAAGCTCTGTGTACCAGTCTTCGCTATTCTTTAACAAAGTTAGACCATCCTCCATTGATTCTGAAATTTCTTCCTAGGCATCAACTCTAGTTCTCCACTTGTCTCCTGATTAAGACTAGCAATTGATCTTCAATTTTAATAAACTTTGCATCCTTTGCAATCTCCTCGATACAGGCCATTTTTAAAAAAAATAGTTTCTAGTTTTAAAGGATTGATACTTATTTATAGGGTAGGAATCGAGGATTATGACAAGTTGGATGGAATAAGGCGGGAATAAGGATATATAGTCCTGGGAGAAAAAAGAGACCCGAGGGACCAACCGTGTGAGCGCAAATGATAAGAAAAGAAACATTGCAGGTCACTGTAGAACCCTTGTGTTCAAGGACCAAAGATGCAATAAAAATTTAGAGTGAAAAGACAATTGTGCCCTTCAGTGAAAGGGCGACGTGACCTATATAACGACAGAAATAATCGTCATTAGGCATAACGGGGCTTCGGGGACCAAACGGGCAACAATAGTGCCAAAAAAGGATCCCGTATGAGAGTCTCCGTTATTTAGGGACTAAACGGGCAAACGGGGTTGAATACAGGGACCAACGATGTAATTTACCCTAAGTTTTAATTGGGAGAGTTTAGTCTTTTTTTCTTTGATGTACATGTTTCAACCGGTATATATTTGTGTCGATGTTCCAAAACCTTTTTCTAATCATCTTGAGATTTTAACTCACTTGATGCTTTTTATTTCTTTCTAGACTTTGAGAACTTAGGATTCAGCAACATGAAGACAACTTTTGCTCTACAAAATGCTATATTTGACTTGAATGCTCTGAGTTCTAAATCAAAGAAGTAGTAGGTTGTGATTTTTATGTCATCAACTATATTATGTAATTGTGATTTACTGGAGATCAATGGTATTTCGTTGTATGTTCGGATACAAATTAAGGAAATGTTGGGTGCAAACTCGTTTGATCTAGTATGTCATCATTTAGGAACTTAACATTTTTTTTGCGCCAAAACACAACCAATATGTGTGTTGGTGAAGGGTTATTAGTCTTGGTGTTTAACCAATTATACCGCTCATAACTGTGAAATATGTTTGTTACCATACAAGTACTTAATATATGGTCTCATTCATAATATAGGTTAATACACATCTTTCCATGTTTTTATGCTTTGTTATCTTGTGTTTAAATAATAAAGTTTTCTTCCTTGACAAATCTCAAGAATTATTTTGTGGGATAATAAATGCAAATAGGTCAAAATTTTTATCGAAAAAATGATCCTTAATCCGATTCAAATAAGATATCCAAAAATTACCATTTACTCCCTAACCCAATTTATCCTTCCCCAACAAAACCAACGTGTTTTATACTTATAGACGAGTACCCGTGCATAGCACTGGACATTCCTAGCGGCAGATAATTAATGATATGTGATATTGTGGTAAGTTTTTCATGTTAAGTTCGTTGGTTGGCTGTGTTTAATACTTTGGATTATTCAATACTTAATAAAGAAATTAGTTTATATTTTTGGGAAAAAATTTTATTCGTGTACTATCTGTTTGGGCGAATGTTTAAGCCATAGAAAAAGTAGTTTAATTCGTGTATTGATTGATTTACTATATATTTTCCTAGTTTGCATGTTGAATTTTAACAAATGCACGGTTGCCATTTTATGATAGCTGACTGATATTTATAATAAGTGTTATTTTTAAGTTTCTAAATATATTTTTAAGTTTTCATCATTGTTGTGAAAAATAGGTGGATAAAATGCTCTATAAGTAAAAAGGCGAAGTGCCAGTGAAATGGCAACAACAAATTTACATAACGGCAATACATTATAGGTATGTGTTATCGGTAGAAGTGCTTTCGTTAATGTTCAAACATAGAACGTAAAAATATCAAAATGTAATTGCAAAAGGTTAGCATGCGACTTGAGATACAATGATTTTTCTATGTGACTTGAGATAAATAAAACATAAACTTTATTTGTTGTTTTGGCCAGGAAAGTAACAATATCACACGCATAAAAATGCAAAAAATCCATTGTGCCACACCTTTTTAATAGAAACACATAACACAGAAAAGCTTTAACTGTATTCATCAACATAGTCACATTTAACCGAATCAATAAGGAATTGTTAGTATTAGAATTGATACAAGTATATTTCAATTTTATGGTAAAAATCAATAACTATGCCCAAACGTGTGGGTATATACAAAAGAGATGCAGTGAAGTTGTAGGAAAACATCAATTGCAAATGCAATGTGGGTTTAGTATTAAATGTTTTTACATAGATTATCAATACTTACTCAAGCCCATAAAAACAAATTTACCATATGCTTGAAAAGTCATATCCTTACATTGCAGTTTGCAACTTCTGCCATAAATACTAAAAAACAACATATATTTAAATGTATATGTGCATCCCAATTGCAAACCAACACTAAAGCACCAGCTCAGCCTAGGAAGCAAAAGAAAGACTAATCCAAACATAATACATAGAGCAAAATTACAGAACATAACAAACCTTCGCAAATGACCATATATTACAGATGCTTAAAGTACGAGCATGCACACCTAAACATTTAATACCCTTCATATCCGAGTAGATACAAATGTGTGTCTAAAGAAAGCACATGGACATACATATAACAAATGTGTATTTTTACATAAAGTGATTGATCTGCTCAATCAAATCGTGTGTATTACTATGATACATGTCTCTCGTTAACTAATTTTTTTTCCCTTAATACAACAGTATACAACTATTAACAAGTAGCCACTACAATATGATTTATATAGCACATAACCAACCAAACAACACAATTATTCCCAAGCCTTGGACATATGCACAACAGATCTAATAGAATGTATTTTCATGGATCAATGACTTCCTAACCAATGCAGAAACAAACACAAATCATTGCAAATGTATATGCCCAATCACGCGTCTTTAACGCAAATTGTACACAAGGGCATACCATCCTTTTTCTCAGAAAAATATATTCCCATAGTTGAAACGTGAACCAATAATCAACTAAATGAAAATGGTGCATCGCTGTCAAAAAGTTACTACCATTTACCATCACAGTAAATGCGTTTGATTCACTGTCCGAAACGAAATATCCATTAAGCAACTGCATATACATTTTGACACTTAGTGACAACAACAAAAAGGCTTCTAGACATATATTGATATTTAACCATTACATGTATATATTATAAAGATGGCCATAGCGGAGTTTATGCGACGTCTTGCCCAAGTCGAGCAAAACATCCGGTCATCCTTCATCTATTTGTAACTCATCATAGCCACCACTATCTCATCCCGATATTTCATGGTCTACCCTCAAAATCATCATCAATGTCATAACAAGCACAAAGGAGAAACTGTATCATGTAAACTGATACAAACAAGCACGGAGCATGATCAATGTCATAACAACATGAAGCATGATCATTGTCATAACAAACGTTCAGTAATAACAAACAAAAGCATTTCGAACCTCAAGATCATCATATGGGGTGAAACTTGTGATTTGATTTTTGATTTCCATTTCTTTATATAGGCAAAGAAATACAACTTATAAAATCATTCCTATATATAGTTACATAAGTTTCAACTCATGAAATAGTTCCAACTGTGTATTATTTATCATTCCAACCGTGTATTGTTTTTGTGATTGAATTGTTGCCATAGATAGTTTCCAGCATCAACTTTTACAGTCGATTCTCTAAATCAGCATCAACGTTGCCTAAATTAGTCTCCAAATGAGCATCAACTTTTACAGCCAATTTCAACTTTTAACTTTTCCTAAAATACACTTTCAAGTTTTTTTCAAGATGTTGAAAATTCAAGTATAGGTGTTACATCCTTTATATGTAGTATAGATATATTAAAAGATATGGTTGAGGTTAGATATAAAAATATTGAGTTATAAAACCTACAACTCCTCACAAAAGGTCGATAAGCCTCCACTCTCTCCAGTCTCTCTCCTCTAACTAAATAACCGCCATAATCCACCATTAAAATTCATAAAAAAGCTTCATTTCACCATGATTCTCACTACAATTTTCTAATCCGTTTAAACTATTTGATTTAATGCATGATTCCGCATTGATTGATACTGGTTTTATTGGATTTTAGTTAGTTTTTGTAGTAGTCATGTTTGATGAGGATTTGAATTTTTGGCGCCAAAATTAATATTTTAATTTATGTTATTTAGAATAGCTTATTCATCATCCAATTAGTATAATTGAATTGTTCTTCTTATGTTCTTTAGCTTGTGAACGTTAATCATGTCTTTCAGAAGACAGAATGATAAACATCAAGTTAGGGTTCCAATTAAGCTTGGTGACTTTGAGTTTGGTACTAAGAATGTTAAGAACAAGAAAAACAATAAGAGTAAGATGGTAAGTGATGAAATTAAAAGTACTAATGATTTAGAGACTGAGAGAGAGGATAATGTTGGTAGTATGAATGGGAGCCAAATAGGGAGTGATGAGGTTTTGGTTAATGAAAATAGGGGAATTGATGTGAATAGTGATGTGATTGGTGATGCTAAAATGAACAATTTAGAGCAAGTTATTGATGAACCTGTAAATAATGGAAAAGAGAACAATATGAATACTAAGAATGAAAGAGTTAAGAATTCATATGCTAATATGACCAAAAATAGTATCATGGATAACAAGTTGACTCTTATTCCTACTGAGATTAATAATGAAGGTATTGAAGTGGTTGTTTTTTATGAAGAAATTGTTAAAGAGGGCAGTAAGAAATGGGAATTAACTGTCTGTGTATTCTTTGTAGGATATAGAATGTCAAATCAGGAGCTTAACTATAACATTTACAGGATGTGGGGAAAATATGGCTTGAGAAGCATTATTCCTAATGGTAATGGAGTGTACCTGTTCAAATTCAGAAGTAATGATGGAATTCAATCTGTTATTGAGAATAGACCATGGATGGTCAATGGGAAACCTATGTTTGTTTAGAAATGAGATCCTTCTGTTTGTTTGGATAGAACTGATCCAAGTAAATTGCCTTTATGGGTGAAAATGGGAAATTTACCTTTAGAAGCCTGGAGTACAAAAGGAATAAGTGCTTTAGCTAGTAGACTTGGTACCTCATTGATAATGACCAAGTTACTACTAGCATGTGTAATGTAGGAACCGGAAGGTTGGGTTTTGCTAGAGTATCAATTGAAGTAAAAGCTAATAAAGGTCTACCTGATAACATTGAAATTGTATATAAAGGTAAGGAAGGAGTTTTGACTGGTAAAAAGAATGTGACGATTGCATATGATTGGCCCTCTCCTATTTGTTCATGTTGTAAAGTGTTTGGAGATTGTGACCAAAATTGTAGGAGTAGACCAAAAACAATTGAAGAATTGGAGGAGCAGCTAAAGGCTGAGGCAAAAAGGAAGGATAACAATGATTTTGCGCAAGTAAATTCTAGGAAAAAAGTGTTGAACAATACTAGATAGAACAATAGGAATTATGAGAATAAGGGGGCACTAAGGGTACTAATGTGGTGTATCAACCAAAAGTGAAAGAGAAAGGTATAAATGATGATAACAATAAGGATTGCAATTTAAATAATGATGGTTCTAAATCTAAGGAGGTGGAAAAAGGAAGTCCTAGTAATAAAAATGGGTGGAAAGTGCAGGATGATATAATTGATAGTATCAGAAAAAGTGTAAATAAGTTTTTTGTTTTAGTGGAAGAGGATGAGGAAAGTAATAATGACAGTCTTAATGAGTTTATGAAGGAGGAACAAGATGTGTATGAATAATTATTAGGATCATCTAGTACATTGGCAAGGAATGAGATTCATTGCAGTTATGCTAATGTGTGGACTGGTTAGGAGGTACAGGTTTTGTGTGTTCCCTTTGATAAATGGATTTTAAAATTACTGCTTGGAATGTTAGAGGTTTAGGGAATGTTTCTAAACAGAATAATGTAAGTGAAGACTAATCGAATAACATACTAGATAAGAGGGAAAGAGAGGTGATTCTAGAGAGAGAGTGGGTTGGATGAACACTTAGAGAGAGAAAGTTAACATAGAAATGAAATGAATAAGTGTGTGAAAAATGAACAACCAACCACCTCTCTAAGGCATGGAGAGGTGTATAAATACCCTTTTGGCCAGCCCATGGATAGGCTTTACATGGGCTTTTCCTAACTTTGGCCCAATTAGATTAATAACATTACATTTAACTAACTACGGGCTTTGACTAACTATTATTGGAAGTGATCGATACTTTTTGTGTTACTTACAATCTCCCCCTAAGGGAGGTCACTCTAATTTACAAAGACTTAATCCTAGCATACTATGCTTAAACTTTAGTCTTGAGCTTGTAGTCTTTAACTTCAATTATTGACTTGTGAATTGATGTAGTGATCATGGACTTTAGGCTTGAGCTTGTTCCTTTATCTTGACTTGTATGTGAAAATGTGATCTTGAACACCTTGAGATCATTAACCAAGCATAATCTATATTCGTCATCTTGTAAACTTTGCCATCTTGTGAACTTGTGACTATTGGACCAACATGCTCATACCTTTCTTGATTTGTCGACTTGAAAAGCTTTAATGCTGCATCTTTCTTGAAATTCTTTAACTTTAATACTACGTCACTTCGAGAAAGACGTTCGGCTATCGATGTGACGAAAACTTCTTTGAAAATTCGTTAATCTTTAATACTTCTTCACTTCAAGAAAGAGATTTTACGGTATCAGAGTAGCGAAAGTCTTGAAACGTGTACTTGAGCTTTTATGATGTCTTTATATTTGTCAGTCGGGTTTATGAGCATGTGGCTTTGAATCTGTGAGTCAGCTGGATCAGTATACCTCCATGTCCCTCTTTAGATATTCCCTGAAATAAACAGTTAGCAATAATATCTTAGGGGACGAATTTGGCTTTGTCTTTTCGCCCAGTTTGGTTGGAGTAAACTTTCGAATCCGTGCAGGATCGGACTTGTGATCAAAATAGATTCATTTAAGAAGATTCTCCTTGACACGATTTCAGCTCATAGTATCGTATTCTTTCCAAACACATATGTATTAGATTCATCAAACTCAGCATGTTCTCATTACCGAAACGTCTCAAAGCAGACAATACGATAAGAGTGAACTAGCGAGTTACTATCTCACCGATTGAAATAAAAATTGATTTGAAAAATCAATCGACATGTCACTTGCTAAAGTGGTTTTGTCACACATCGAGAGTGTCAATCATTTCAAAAATTCATCATCAACCGTTAATCCATATACTGGAACAAGTTTGATTCTTGTAGAATGACCATCGTTTCTTTCAGTTGTCACAAGTTTGATTCATATAGAATGCACAAGTCATCCTACCATGAGTTGTTGATGTTGGGCTAAAATTGGATTTTCCATCTTCCTTTGAAATATTACATATCACTCGGATGTTCTGGCAAAATCACAAGGATAATGCGTAGGACTCTTAATATATATCTTGTTATTCACATTGTGTGACATAACAAGCTTAATTTTGACAAGTGTCCTAGTGAGATTTATGGATGATCTCTTTTGGCTATAGACTCAATAGTGCACTTTGGTTTTAGTGATCGGAGGCTGGAGCAGACTGCCACCTTTTTAATATCAACCAACTCGGAGTGAGAAAGTCGATAGAAATGTGTGTAATCTCTGTAAAAAATGAAACAAGAGTCTGTTGAGAGACCTTGAGTGGATAGGGAGGGTTGTGCATAGCGTCACTGGGTCCATGACTGTCTTCAATGTCAGAAAACAACTTAGTGTTTTCGACAGTTTATGTATGATCGGTTTTTCCTGCCTAAGTGTATGGAGGGCTTCTTTCTTTTCACCCTTTATCCTTACATTTCTTTTTCATTCTTCAACCCCTTCAATGCTTACTGAGACTTCATAACTAACA
Source organism: Tanacetum coccineum (assembly GCA_026074375.1). Classification (NCBI taxonomy): domain Eukaryota; kingdom Viridiplantae; phylum Streptophyta; class Magnoliopsida; order Asterales; family Asteraceae; genus Tanacetum; species Tanacetum coccineum. The sequence continues at coordinate 54,551 of BQNB010025728.1, forward strand.
CCTTGTTGGGTTTATTCCAGTGTTAGCTCCATTTCAGTTGGCATTATTCCCAATTCTCACTTTTTCTCATTTTGTATCATACCTAAGGACTACTACATTATCTAGTGGAATATCCCTAGGTAGATCGCTTCGGTTCTGGCTGGATCATGGGAATGAATACCTAAACTTAACCACCTTGTAACTCTAATACAGTATATTAAATGGTCGGTCATTGGTACTTCACATTTCTGCCACACGTAACCATTTTTCCCTCTTTATATGTTGATTGATTAATCAAAGGGTTTATACACATATATGGGTTTGCCGTTACATTTGAGATCTTAAAAATCACATTATTAGCCATTTATTTTAATCACATTTTCTCCCATTATCAAAAATATTAAATCTCTTGATATTTTGGATATCAATTGATTCAAATTTAAACTTACTTTCAGGGAAAAATGTTCCAATTTATTAAAAAGCTGTATTAGGAACATTTGTAATGCTCAACCTCGTTCAATTATGAGGGAAATTATATGGTGCGTTTGAGTATGTTAAATTTGAAATTTTTTGATTTTACTAAGAAATTCTTAAAAATTCATACTCAACACCATATATGCAAATTTTTAAGTCTACTTATACAATTTATGTATTCTACAAGAATATATTGTACGAGGTATTGACCTGAATGATGAGAAAATCATATGATAGAATTCATATGGTTCTTTTGTTGCAGCCGTAGGTCTTCTCCGTAGTTCTCTCTTAAGAAAGTTGTCTTTGCCTTCCCCCCCAATCTTCAAATCCTGTATTGAGTAGATTCAAATTTCTTGCATGACGCATCATGCAGTTCTTAAATGTATAAAGCCAGTTATCTGGATCACTAATTAACCCTTTTAAGAATTTGTACCGCAAACACTAAGTCAATTAAGTCCCAGATGAGCACATTCCTTTCTTCAGGATAGTGATGTAAATTGAAACACCAAAGTCAACTAAGTCTCGGATGTCATAATTATACCCTCTAAATAGCCGAAATGATAACACCTAAGTCAACTAAGTCTCGGATGTAGACATTTCATCTTATAGGATACTGACAATCTAAAGGAATCATCATACCTATGTGTACCTCTTCTATCAAATATATCTACTTCTTTTAAGAATAGGCTTAGAGATTGACCGGTCGGGTAAAACATTAATTGAATCAGAAAGAACTCTTCTCATGTTTTAAATAATTATTCTCCCAACACTTCCCCCTGGGAACTCAAAAGAAGCATACTAAAAATAACAAGAGATCTCTACCCCCATGTAGTTGATTAGTGCACCGAATAGCTACAAGTTAAAACACCGAAAGATTCAAAAAGGCCTAAAATTAAAAGAAGCTAACCTCAAAAGACAAAAGAAGCTAACCTCAAAAGAAGGCTAAGGCCACTATCGAGTATACATCTACTCCTTCCCCCTTGCTGGTCTCGACACCTCGGAATCAGCAAAACTTTGTACGCACACATACTCGAGATCATGTTTTAATAATATATAAGCTTAGATCTATCCAGTGAGAATCAACTTCAAGGCTTTTAAAACTATGAAAGTATTTCCAAGCATTCCTAAGTCTTTTACAAACTATGAGGTGTTGGCAATATTGATCAAATGTAGTTTAAGGCCTGAATTCACTAAGTCTCAAATTGCAAATAAGTCCATAAAGATTTAAACAAATGACATCTAAAGCTCTTGTAGTTAATATAAATTAACTCCCCTTGAAATTATTATCCGTCATTATTCAAAACTTTATCCGTTTATTCCATGACTTATTTTGAAAGACTGTTTTAAAAGATTATTGGATGACACTTTCTCCCCCTCAAATAATGACCCGTTTTCTATTTAAAGAGTTGTTGTCATTGTTTGAGTGGTCGAATTGTCTTTGAAAATCTTTTTGTGATTACTGAAAACACTGATTCATTATGAAGACAACTTTTTACCAATAAAAATAAGATTTCTCTTATTTTGACACATAAGCGCACTGACACGTACACTTATGGAAACATAGAAAGCACGGGTTGTGATGCAAAGTAATCACAAGCCTTTGCATGGTCATAGAGTAGACCATGCCTGAGAATAAATTGCCGTTGTTAGGAACAACTGTCTTGTAGACGACATGTTTTCCTCAAGGTGAAAATCGTGTTACTATATGAAATAATAGCAAGCCATATGGCATGTTTTGAAAACATTAGAAACTTCTGCTCGAACTTCATTTACAGGCTCGTATCATTGTTGAATGACATTTCTAAGACCGTAAATGTTATCGATTTTCAGAAGACATGCCTTTTGAAAACTTCTTTTTGTATTTTTCTTATTTTTTTAATTTTGTATTTTGTTTTTTTTTGAAAAATTTATATATAAAGAAAATGTTTTTGGTTTTTCTGAGTTATATTATAT
>BQNB010025729.1:0-54502 GCA_026074375.1 Tanacetum coccineum
AGTTTTCTTATAAATAGTGGGTCTTTTCTTTGTATTGAGATATCTTTTTTTTTGAGTTTTGATAATAAAAGATTTTGCTTTGATCGAGTTCTATCGATAAAATTGTTCTTTTAATCCGTATGCTGTTCGGCCGTTAACGATCCACATCATTTGGTATCAGAGCTATGGTACTAATGGTCGAACGGAATTGTGGAGAGCATCTAATTCGTAGATTCGCCGGACAAGGCAACGAACCAGATCTACGTGACGTGAAGATCGTAAGCCTCAAGCAACGGATTCAAGAACTCGAGTTCCCGCAGTTACAGCAGGACTCGCCGACAGAAGAGACATATTCTGAATCCAACGTTTGGGACGATGGGTCAGAGTACGTCAATCTTTTTGGCGAAGGAAACCCTTTGTTGACAAAGGAAACCGAATCAGAACCTATTATCTGGGATATAGGGGATGAGGAAGAGGAGTATCCTTTTGTTAATAAATATCCAAGTTTTCAAGAAGAACCTATCGTGTTAGTGGAAGAGGAATCGTGTCCTGTTTACGACACCGATAATGAAGAAGAAGAATCGATGCCGGTTTATGATACTGATATTGAAGATGTCATTGAGGAGGAAGAAGGATTTGTTGGGAAAGGAGGATTTGGTGGAGAAGAAGACAACATAGAAGACGTTGTAGTTGTGGCTAATGATCTTTGTTCTTCAATGATCCAAACTATTTTAAGTGTTGATTTTGAGGAAGACATCAATACAAAATCACACGAGTTGATGTCGTTTGAAAAAAGTATTATTATCAAGGTTAGCCAAAGTTCATTCAAATTTCTGATTTGTAAAAAATATCAAGAATGGTATTTGAAAGCTCCACCCATGGTCGATAAATTAGGTTTTAAGACGATCAAGGTTCGAGGTCGAGTCGTTATAAAGAAAGGGAATTTGATGCAGGGGATACAAATTTGGATGCTACGAGTACAAGGGACGAGTGAGGCAAACTCGAGGACGAGTTTTTTCAAGTAGGGGAGGATGATGCAGATTTGTCAAAATATTTACTTTCCTTATTTTATTTATGTTTCTTGTTTGACAATAAACATTGGTTAGGAAAGTATTAATTTCTAATCAATTATAAATTTAGGAAAAGGAAAGTCAAATCAATCTTTATTTAGATTGATTATAGTTTTCCTATAAATAGTGGGTCTTTTCTTTGTATTGAGATATCTTTTTTTGAGTTTTGATAATAAAAGCTTTTGCTTTGATCGAGTTCTATCGATAAAATTGTTCTTTTAATTCGTATGTTGTTCGGCCGTTAACGATCCGCATCAAATACAATATACATTTCACCCATATAAAATCAACATCCTGGCACATTAAGCCAATAAGCTATCAAACGATTTGGATCGGGTATAGGTCGGGCGGGTGCATTAAATGTTTAACCCGAGCAATCCGAAGTTTAAATGTTTAACCCAAGGGTACCATAATATTTTCAAGATAAAAATGCTAATCATGTCCAGTAGACACGAACCCTTCAACAAATTCATAATAAATTTGGCTCAGACTAATTGATGTCGTGGCTGCGCTCATGGAGGTTGCTGAGGCGAGCAATTCTCGCACTCTGCCATCCTTCCACTATCCGCGGCAACACAACATAGTCGAAAGATCATCACAGCCAAGTAAACTGCAATCAACATTCAGCCATATAACCCGGGCAAGTTACCTCGCCAAGTTACCTTGGCTGCAACAATAATCACTTTCTTCACTCGTTCAAACGCTTATCATCAGAATCTTGCAACACCAATACAATATACATTTTGCCCATATAAAATCAATATCCTGACACATTAAGCCAATGAGCTATCAAACGCCCCCTATACAAAACAACTTTAACAAAAAGAATCATACTATCTGTTATAGTTGTTCCTAACACATAAATATAAACCCCTATTCAAATTCTGTGTAAAACCCTAATTAACAAATCCCCAAAATGGCAACGAAACACTAATATTAAAGATCAACAACCAAACCTCTAAATCATAACAAAACCGTAATTTGAAATTAAATATTTTCAATATACCTTTCTGTTATAGATTGTAACTCAACTCGACACACATCTGGCAATATACAACGCCGCACACCATGAACGGCGGCAACGAATATGTAGATGGTGGTATAACTTTTGATGTCGGTATCTTATGTGATGCACCATCACAATGATCGATGGTAATCTCTGGGAACGGTGGAGGAATGATCCAGAGAAAAGAGGCATGTACTATGTGTTTGTGTGTGTTTGGTAGGGGTGAAACGTACCCCCAACGTGTTAACATGAGTTAATAAAAAAAGGAACCGGGGCGGGTCACCTGGGTCGACCCGAGAAGGGTAATAACTGTGCATGCAAAACGATTCTTGCTCTTTAATATATATTTATAATTATGATTTGGCGATATTGATTAGTGGGACTTTATTTTTGTAAGGTATATCGAAGATTGTAAAATTATAAATATACACATTTGTTGATAAATACACAGTCATTTTGACCGCGGTCCGTTTCCTATCTCTCATAGGCTAACATTGTATTCTTGAGTTATATCATTAAAGAAAAGAAAAGGAAAGAAAAGAAAACATTTTCCTCCTAAAATTGGGAGGAAACACTTTCTTTCCATAATCATCAAAATAACACTATATTTCCTTTCATTTCCTTTCTTAACTAATACTCGAGAACACAACATGGGCTGTTCAATTTTCACTTTCTTTCATTTTCTTTCTTAACTAGAACTCGAACACAGTTTAAGTCCTGGCCAAACTCAAGTACCTTGCACTCTCATTCTATCACCTCATTATTAGCTTGATCATTCTAGAGCTACCGTCATAGTTCAACCGCATAACAAATCTCATCAAACCTCACATACTCAATTGGCGTTGTGTGTTTTTAGTAATGGTGGATTATGGTGCAAAACCACAAACTCTATTGATGTTAATTTTGTGGATGATTATTAATTGGTGCGGTGTCTCTGCCGCCTTTTGGATTGGCAGTGGGATAAGTTCGATTGCATGTAGAAGCTTCATCCTTATTCTGAATTGTGAGTTTAGCAACCTATCAATTTTTTAGTTTTTTTATGTACTTTTTTGGGGGGTTTTGAAATTTATTTTTCTACTTATGCTTCTGCTTATTTTAAGAATTTTAAAAATAAGCAGCTCATGAATTTCTGTTTGGATTCTCTTATATTTTGTTGCTCTTAAATTGATATTAGGAGTTGGGTGAAGAACCATTAGATGTCTACATATCTCTTTTTAAGGTTTTATGGAGCATAAGCAGATAAAATAAGCAATCCTTGGCTTTGTGGTGCAATTATTTCTATTTTTTTCTTGGCTTTATATAGTCTTTTAAGTTTCATATGTGGCTATAAGTACTGTGTTGGCTCTTTCTTTGGTATAGATGTTTGAGAAATGCGGTTAGTTTCACACATGAAAAGATGTGATTTAGCTGCAGTCGTTCGACGTGATATACAATTGTAACAAAACAGAACTATTGCGTATAAGTTGTACTCATAAGCTTCGGTTGTTGATCGGGCATTGGGTGGTATTTGACCAGTATCTTGGCTGGGAAACCAAGATGGTATTTAAATAAATGCAACATGTGTTTGCAGCCATGGCAGTGTTTGACCCTCCTTTGTCCTACTGCTTCTGATTTTAGAATACCTTATTGACAGATGAAATTGTTTTGTACATAAGAATGTGTACAAACTACGGTTATTAGTCGTACGTAAGCTGTGTATGAATTGTGTATAAGCTGCTCATAAGCTTTGGTGCTATGGCATATGTATAATGGTCGCATGTGGTGAAGTATCGATACAAGGGCTGATTTTATATTTGTGTATGCAATATTGTCGTTTTATACTCTGAAATTGTCATTTGGAATAACAATTTGTCATTTCTGCCCATAAATTATTGTTTGTGCATGTGAGGTTTGACGAGATTTGTTATGCGGATGAATTATCGCGGTAACTCTAGAATGATTGAGCTCGAGCTAATAATGGGGCGATGGAATGAACTGATATACAGAAAAAAACATCGTACCGCAAGGTAATTGAATTGGGCCAGGATAATTAGCCCGTGAGAAAAAGAAAATGGCCCGTGGTCAAAACAACCCCGTGGGTCACAACGCCTCTCTAAACGACTTTTTCTTTTACTTACTTGCGTATTTTAGCAGCAAATGAGTTATATTTATAATATAATGTTTAGGATGATGATCAGTTTCAGTTTTAGTTACATCGATGGTTTACCGAGTATATTTATAATATAATGTTGTAGGCGATGATGATCAGTTTCTGTTTAGTACGCGTGGTTTACCGAGCCTTGTATCTTGGCTTGGCAGTCACACCAAGCGTGTGATTGCACCCACGTCAGGTGTTTGATTCAACTTATGTACTTATAAATCTGAGCCTCATTTCTTATTATTATACAGTCTCATTCACATGTCGATACAATGCCATTTAATGGGTTTAAAATGACGCACCAACGGAAGTACGTTGCATCCTTTCATGAGGATTAACGTCCATTTTTTCATCTATACACATGTATGAAAATACTTGCAACTGTTCTTTTGGCATATATAATATTATTTACGTGATGAGGCAAATAATTTCTTGGTTATTTTTGTTAATGCAGACACAATCATTGTTGGACCAACTTTTTGAACTTCACGTTGAGGTAATATGTCTTTGAATTTATATGCTATGTGGTTATCACCATTTACAGGTGATGGTCGTTTATGTTACAAAATAAAATGTGGCTTGAAGCTACTCTCTTTCACTTTCTTTTGCTGGATCCAAATGAAGATGATAAGCCACATATTACAAAGTAAAAGCAGAAACTTATTTCCAGAAATGCCGTCTTTTATAAATGTGTGCTTATTTCCGGATGAAGATGATAAGCCATAGAGTTTCGGTGTCATGTATAATGCCATTGTTCTCATATTCGTTGTTTTATTGTTTCAATGATCTATCTAATAAACTACGTGTCTTGCAGGGCAATGTCAGCAAGTTGAATTGAAAGTTGGAGTATGTTAGATTTGGTGGTTGCTGCAGATGGTAGCGAAGAGTACAAGACATACACTAAGGACTTTGCAGATGGTAGCGAAGAGTACATGATGTGACTTTAGTTAGTGTACTTTGTAAGCAAATTCCCCAAGGATAAATGCAGGGTCTCTCCACTTAGTATTGGCAATTTTATAACCTTGGTCTTCACACATCAAATAATGTAGAAAAAACATTCGAATATGACATAGAGTTAAACGCCAGACAAGAAAATGTCTACTGCTCTTGAAAACTTATGCTCAGTCTCAGTTAACTTTCTTTTACCTTTTGTGATTTTGAGGTTAATTCTATATGACTTACATATCTTCATATAAGACTACTTCTTGCAGGTTATGTTGCCACAAAAGTACTCCAAAACAGCCTTTAAAGGCTCATCAAATGTGTGGGATCGTGCACTTGATCAGGTGGTGCACCAAGAGATTTACGTATGTGTTCTATAAATATGTTTTAGTCGATCCTTTGAGTATATGAAGCTTTCCGAACGTAGAGAACCATCTTCTATCTAAAGGTGTCATATGATGATGGTGCAGTGTATTTCAATCTTTAAATGTGTATAAGAATTAGTCGTGTACAAACGCCCCGTGGCAACGCGCGGGTTTCAAAGCTTGTTACTATACATTATGATTAGCTAGCGTTGGGCTTGGCGTTGGCTTGCCGCTGGGTCTGGCGTTGGGTCTGGCGCTAAGCCTGCATGTGTGGACCGGCCCATAACATTGTGGGCTGGTTATTACAATTAGCAGGCGCTGGGTCTGGTGCTGGGCCTGGCGCTGAGCGTGCATGTGTGGACCGACCCATAACATTGTGGCCTAGTTGCTAACCATCTTTTTTGAACTCGACCCACTAACGCAACCCGATCCGGAATCTTATAATTTCAGTTTGAAAATACCAAACATATAATTTATCTCCACGAACTTAAACAAAAATATCACAACAATGACAATATCGACAACTAACAAACGCCCCGTCGTGAAACGCGGATTTCAAAACTCGTACAGTACAATTAGCGGGTAGTTGGGCTAAGCACCTGGGCTTTGGCTCGTGGGTCGCTTGGGCTTGTGCTCGCGCTTGGGCTATATTTTTTTTAGAATGAGCTTTAACATATTTTTATTTCGTCCGTCAAAGATTGACTAAGTCCGTCTTAACTATTTTTCACGTATATACATAGCAAGTCGTTATTCAGTGGATCACAACAAGCATCAAATAACCGTAAAACGACACAGTACGCAAACACCTCGCCGTGAAACACGGGTTTGCAAACCTCGTTGATAAGGATAATTCAGTATTTTTTGTACGATTGTGATGGGCTCATTTGTATGGATTGCTTGAGCTGATACGGGGCTTAAGTTAAGATATGAGACGTTATGAGTTTTTGTTATGGGCCTAAGTGATAAGAGTTCGTGTTGTTGAGGCAATTTAGCCCATGCGTATAACGATTTGTTGACATACCAACTTTCACTCCCACGGTCTTTATTCTTCAAAGAAGCCCTTTGTGTGAATAAATTAACCAATCGAAAATATGATGACGAAAAGGTAATGTTATGTGTTATCATCTTATGAGCTAAGCATTAAGCATATGATTTAAACACATAGGTTAGTCGTGTCTATCATCACTAAGATCAACTTATGGTTACATTTATTTATTATTTATTAAGCATATGATTTAAACACGTATGTTTGAATTTTTGCTACTAATTTTAATATTGTACTAGTATTTTTTTAGCGGCTTGAGTGTGGAATATTTACCTTTGTTTGGCTTTTCCTTTATTGTCTTTTTGCATCTCTTTTCCCTATAATTGATTCTCATCGAATAGTTGTTATTTATTGCATCAATAATTTTACAATTTTGTTGTCAAAGTATGAAAATCCGTAAACGTGTCTGAGCTTTAAAAAAGCTATATCTAAACTAACTTATCACAACTTGGTCAACATCATTTACAAACAGTCGGTCTAATCAACTACAAACACGTTTAGATAAACATTTTTCATGAAACGTAAGTCCTTTCTTAGCAATATAAAGTTACTACAGTAGTAATTCTTATGCATTTTTAAGGTATGAAGATGGTACAAAGATCGAGTGATCAAAAAAAATCTCAACTAGAAAAACAAACTTTTTGTATTAAAGAATTTTTGCAGGAACCGAATCCCAAAAAAAAAAATACCCTAATCGACGTCCACATCATAACATAATCGTGCAAGCACTTGAGTTATATTAACAAATTAACAATCATATAAAATATGCCGCCCATATGCCAAAAAGTTACTTTAAACTGCTAAACACATTATTCCATATGATTTATACGACTAGTATTTTACCCTCAAACAGAATTCGTATTTCTGCAAGGAGTTTAAAGATTGCGTAAGACAAAACTAGCATTTGCAATTAACAATAGCAGTCGAGTAGTAATTGTTTTATAAACGCGTTAGGTAAAATATTGTGTTTGTTATTGTAAAATGTAACTCATGTAAAAGCTAAAAACTAACGCTTCTTTAATTAGCACTAGAAAAAAGATAAAACACTAATCTCACTGACAAGCGAGTTTTCAATTACAAAGGTTTAATACTCGACGATAAACTCTTTTAAAAGCAAATTGTACATACTCACATGTAGGATCATTAGCGTTTAAAAAGTTTGTTTGGCAGCAAACGTTTGTTTTTTGTATTAGTTTTCTTAAGGGTTAATTACTTGAAAATGTATTATACTTGTCACTTTTTGTTATTGTGTGTATCGAACTTTTTTTTTTCTTATTGTGTGTATTGAATATTGTGACTTCTAGCCGGGGCAAGACACTTGCTTTGCCTACGTCAGGCGTGGGCGGGTCTTCCCAGCCAGAGACGTCGGAGGAGTCGACTGACTCATTCTATGAGACGGCCGTCTTGAGTTCTGAAGATGCCAAGCGTTGGTATATTCCTCGCTGGAATATAACCAACGACTCTCTGCTAGATGACGGCTTTTCTTGTCGAACGTTGGTTGATCGCGTCGCTCCCACCGGCTTTTTCTCCACACTCCGCAACATGGATTATGATCAATTGTTTAAGGAGTTTAATGTGGGAGCGGCGCGACAGATATGTCTTGGGTCGGAGGTGAGATCCCGTGCTGAACATGAGCTAGAGCTTAAAGAGAAGCTCGTTAGTACAAAATTCATGTCGGGTTGACGAGATGCTGGAAGTTCCTTGTCGGGTCGATACCTCCAAGTAATTCCGGTGCTGGATCTTGTACTAGAGCAAGAGAAGTGATGATTTTTTGCACAATTGAAAAGAAACCGTTAGTCTTACCGTGGGGACGGACCCCACGATTAGACTCCGGCGTGAGAGTAAGTATTCATTGTCAGAGTATGTGTCAGATAAAATAAGAATAATTGTGTACCTTTTGGAATGTATTGTGACCCCTATTTATAGGTGTCTAGTACTAGGGTTTCCTAGTATTTCGGTTACTTTAGTAATGGCCGGAGTGGGTCCCTTGTCGGGCAAGGGTCCGCGACAATCATTTTGAGCGGACGCAGATGTTCTGCGGACGGGTCGTCTTATAGGTGAATCCGTGGACGGATCGTCTACAAGTGGATCCGCGGACAGATCGCTAGGTTCGGGGCCGAAGCCCACGCGAGTTTGGGCTTTTCCATGGCCTGTTATTGATGGGTTTAGCCAAGAAGCCCACGTGATAATGTGGCCCAAGCCCAGAGGCTAGGTATACCCATTATACGTCATCATGTCCCCCCAGTCTAGTATGATATTGCCCGTGGGTTATTTCCTGCGTGCGGTGATCAATGCTAGACTTTGACTTTATTTCCTCCTTGCGTTTTGTTTTTGTGCTGTGCGCCTTGTGAGTTAGTGACGCTTCAATTACGTGGAGCGTTGCTGTCCTTTTATCTTCTGGCTTGTGGCAGCTTTTCACCTGTTTCCATGGGCTTTTCTATCGTCGATTAGGCAAGTGGCACACACGTGGCGTCATCCAAGTATCGGTAGGAGTAACTATCCCAAAGTATAAATACCCCTTGTTTTTACTGTTTATTCTTTCACGAAATCTTTCCACCTTCATTGTTAATTTCTTAGCTTTTACCTCTAACTCCTCGTGCGTCTCTTTCCTCGTTTTCAGTTTTTCGAGATTCAGGTTAGCATCTATCTTAGTTGTTCCTCAAAATGGCTAATAAACATTCTATTATGACCTGAGAAATGGTAGAGAGCTTTTGTGATAGTTATTATATTCCTGATGAAGTTCATCCTACCACGCCGGGGCGAGATAGGACTATCACCCAGTTTCCTGAGGGTAAAGTGGGTGTCTATACTAGGTTATTTGATTACTGTGTCATAGTGATTTCCTCTTACAAAATATTATGTATCGCGCCAAAAACATTTCCGTATACACTAGATCCTCAATTAATCCCCTTTGGGTTGCTCGTGGTCATCTCTCATTAACGAATGTTTTTGAACGCGCAGTTTAGAACTTGATCTTGGGTCCCCGTCGGTAAGCTGTTTACTTTCCGAAGCCTTTATACACGTATGTATATGTGATGGATCTAGTTTTTCATTTGCAAAACAGCTCTCCTCTATCGGCTGCCCCATTCTTTGTCTTTTCGAAGTCCTCATATTCTATTAAGAACTGGGCGAAAACCATTTTTTCCTGGGTTTGACTCGCCAGTATTTCCCTACTTGAATCTCCGTTCCCTTTGTATACTGGGGGTGTTGGAGAAGAATCCGGCACCCCATCTCACATAGCTTCGTCAAGAGCAGGCTTGTTCCAGTATTCTTCATCTCATAAATGCTCACCTTCCGTGGCTGTATCACGAATGCTTTCAGCTCTATGTGGGTTTAAGAATCCTTACTCATCCATATTGGTGAAAATGACTTATCCACTTATAGAGACCCTGATGGCACGGTGGTGGTGAAAATACTTGCCCTTTTTGGAATGCTTTTCTTTCTCTTTTTTTTTTGTATGTTTTGTGTATGGTTTTATTCTTGATTTTTTATATATCAGGACATGGTTTGCTTGACTAATATCCCTGACGGCTGCTTGACTCCCACTAAGGTGGCAAAGCTTAGAAGTTCGGAAAAGGGGAGGAACACAGGCGCGAGATTGTGGGACGTTGTTAGTGTGCGGTATAAAGGAAGCATTGTTTCGTAGTTTCCTTCCCCCCTGATCTCCGTGGGCGAGCGTCACGAATCAAGTGCAAGCGGTATGGGAGTGGCTCTAGGTGCTGGGGGGGGGTGCTGGAGTTTATCCTTCTTCCTCTGCTTATTCTTCTGCTCCTCTTCCTCGTGAAGAGAAATGTGTTGAAGGAGAGATGTTATTCCGAGAGTGACTGTTCTGCTTGAATCGGCAATAGACGCGACGCCCACGCCGGAATTGGTGATGGGGAACTGCGAAAAATTGGGATGGGTGAGCTGCGATGAGTCTAGGTAGCGCAGCATGAGAAGGCCAAAGGAGAAAGAAGTTTTAAAGCGATCGACCCTCTTCCCGCTAAAAGATTGAGGATCCGATCATACCTAGCTCTAGCTTACAGAGATAGGTTTTAGGAAGTCACTGCTAGTCTGAGGGCAGTCCCTCCCGGAAGCTCCTTTTACATTAGGGTTTCTCTCCGCGGACGTCCCCCACCCATGTCACCGTGTCCAAGTGTACATTCGTGCTTGTCTTTTTCCTTTGATTGTTGCTTACCTGTACTTATGCAAAGTTAATTTTTTTTGGCGCAGTTGGACTATCCGTTGCGGATGCCCCCTTGTACACTACTGCTGATATTGTGACTTCTAGCCGGGGCAAGGCGCTTGCTTTACCCACGTCGGGCGTGGGCGGGTCTTCCCAACCGGAGACGTCGGAGGAGTCGACTGACTCGTTCTATGAGACGGCCGTCTTGAATTCTGAAGATGCCAAGCGTTGGTATGTTCCTCGCTGGAACATAACCAACGGACACCCTCTGCTAGATGACGCCTTTTTCTTGTCGAACGTTTGGTTTTACCGTGTCGCTCCCCCCGCTTTTTCTCCCACACGTCCGCAACATGATTATGACAATTTTTGAAGGAGTTATGTTGAGCGGCCAACAGATATGTCTTGGGTTGGAGGTGAGATCCCGTGCTGAGCATGAGCTGGAATTTAAAGAGAAGCTTCGAGTTAAGTATGATGCTCGGGGGGTTCTTCTTAGGGAAAAGGATGCTGAGATTGCTAAGCTTAAGTCTTTGCTGAAGGAGGAAGAGAACGAAGTTCCGCGTAAAAATTGTTCCCGTCTCCGTGATCAAGTTTTCCGTTTTGGCTAGCGGATAAATCCTTTTTTGAGCGCGAGTTCCGGCTTAAAGAATGTTGTTTCACAGAAGGATACTGATATCTCCCTCTTTGATTCTCGTGCTTCATATCTCAAGTCCGCCCTTGATGACTCTCAAGCTGCCTGTGATGAGGCCAGGAGCTTGATTTCTTCTTTGTCCTCTGAAACAGACGGACTTGCCTCTGAGGTATGACTTACCCATTTTTACGGCGTTTTTTTTACTTATAAACTTCTCTTTCTTGCAGGTTTCTACTCTTCATTCCGCTTTCCGTATTTAAAGAGACGAAAGATGGAAACAGAGGAAAGAACAAGCCAGGATTTAATAGATCGTGAAGTCCAAACTTTAGGCACACTTAATGGATTGTTTCCGGTCGTCTGGAGGGGGAATTTTACCCTGCTTACCTGACTGCTCTAGCTGGACGAAGATGACTGCTGACCCACGGGATGGAGCTTGCTATGGTTAAATGTTTGAAATCGCCCAAGTACCAAGGAATTTTGGGTCATGCTTTAGGCCGAGCCGTGGATTATGGTTATGCAAAGGTTTACGGCCGACATGAAACCTGGAATTGCTGGAACTCCACTTTCCGCCGTTGTGGCTATGATCCTGAATTGCAGAGACTCTATTTTGATCGTAAGAGCTCTTGGAGAACGGATTTTCCCTTGAATCCTTAGTTGAAGTCAAGAAAGATTCCTGGATGGATGAGCAAAGATTGTTTTCTCATACTGGACGACCTTGCAAGTCTTCCTGAAGCGCATATTCTTCAGCGTGGCCTCGCTCAACTCTTCGTCCCAATCTATTAAGCGGATGTAATGCCTGTTGTTGGGGATACCTCTTTATCCTTTGCCTTCTTAACGTTTCACAACCCACCGAAGGTGCGTGAAAGCATGCGTAGCTCTTCGTCGGTTTAATGATGGATATAGTTTCTCATCCTTTGTCCTCTCGGAATTTATTGGGTGAAGCTAGCACATCTGCAGTTGCTTTCTATGTTGATGATTTGGACACGGATGAAGATTTGGGAAGTATGGTTTGTATGCCCCACCTTGAAGATCCTCGTTTTGAGATTTTGCCGTGACCATACATGGTTTATTTTGTATGTTGTGGCCGTATGTGGCTATTGCGGCTTTGTTGTAAATTGACATTAACTTTGTAAGTTTAATATCTTATCTGGACGGATCCGTACCATAACACGTTTTTGAGTATTATGTTTGCTATCTTTGTTTATTACTGGTGTACGTTCGTAATAGATAGTCTTGTGAATATTTGTGGGTTATTCTCCCAGCGCCGGGCTTGCAATACCTCTTACGCGCCTGAGCTAATTTTGAGGTTGCTCGACCTTTATTATACGGGATAATATTTTTGTGGAGCGTGGCTCCGTGCATGCATGTTTTAACAATTAATATAACTTTGCAAAGTAAAGACCATTTAAAATTTAAAACTTGTGAGGGTAGCTAATCCCCACTTTTCATTGAAATTCAAAATATTACAAGATGCGAATAAATACAGATATTGCCCTTCGGAGCACGTGTGTCGGGTGAATTCTTACATTTCATGTATATAACATTTTTTTAGATTACAAATGTTCCAGGTCCTCGGCATGTCATTTCCTTTGCGGTCTTTTAGTTTGTAAGCTCATTTTCCAAGCGACTCTTTGACTTCATATGGTCCCTCCCACTTGGGGCCAAGTTTACCTCCGTCTTTGGCATGACTTGCTTCATTGTTGCGGTAGACCATTTCGCCTGGTTTGAAGCTCGTCCCGCGGACTCTTGAGTTGTAATATTTTTCCATATTTTTCTTGCTTTTTGCCTCTTGTATTGCTGCTTGCTCCCTTTTTTCTTCTATGAGGTCCAAATTGATTCCCAGAAGTCATCGGTTGTTTTTAGCTTGATCTATCTCTGCGGTGCGAAGTGTTGGCATGCCTATTTCCGCCGGGATGACAGCTTTCGTGCCGTATGTCAATGAGAAAAGTGTTTCTCCATTGCTTGACCTGATCATTGTATGGTGAGCCCATAGGACATGCGGAGTTCTACTATTCCACTCCCCTCTTCTTTTCATCAAGCCCGTGACTTATTCCTTCTCCTAGACTTCTATTTGCTCTTTCAACTAGACCATTTGCTTGCGGATGTTTCACGAAAGCGAAGCATTGGCGGATGCACAGTTTCTCACACCAATCTTTGAATGGATTGTCGCGGAACTGCTTTCCATTATCTGATATGATCTCTCCTGGTAGGCCAAATCTGCAGACAATGTTGTCCCACACGAACTTCTTCACTTGATTACCGGTGATGGTTGCAACGGCCTTTGCTTCAATCCATTTAGTGAAGTAATCGATGGCAACAATTAAGAATTTGACTTTACCTGGTCCTTCCGGGAAAGGCCCCGCCTATTCCTAATCTCTACTGTAAAAAATTGGCACGGAGACGTGATGGGAGTCAAGTTCTGCTGCGGATTTCTTGGGATGGGACGGTGTATTTGACAGTCATTGCACCCCCTTATCAAGTTCCTTGCATCTATATGCATTGTCGGCCAGTAGTATCCTGTTTGGATTACTTTGGCAACTACAGATCTAGGGCCGGAATGCATGCTGCACGACCCCTCATGTATTTCTCTTAAGACATAGTTCGCTTGAAGTGGTCCGACGCACCGAAGCCATGGTCCTAAAAAAGACTTTTTGTACAGGGTTCCATTGATCATGGCGTACCTGACCGCTTTTCGACGTACCGCCATGCCTTAATTTTAATCCTCCGGAAGTCTCTTTTTCAGTACTCAACGTAAGGGGTGTCATCCATGTGTTACCTTCTTCTTGCACCACGTCAAGAATTTCTTTTTCGTTTATGGACTTTTCCTTCAATTCTTCCACGAGCACCTGTTTGTTAAGATGCGCGAAGCTTGTGGATGCAATCTTGCTCAGGGCATCTGCTTTCTTGTTTTCACTTCGTGGTATTTGTTTGATGGAAAATTCCTTAAAGCTTTTTGCAAGTGTTTTTACTTTGTTCAAGTATTGGACCATGCCTGACTCTTTGGCGGTGTAAAAACCGTTAACTTGATTGGCCACCAGTCTTGAGTCAACATTTGCTTGTAAGTTCTTTACACCCATTTGCTCTGCGATCCGGAGACCGGCTATTAGTGCTTCATATTCGGCTTCGTTGTTGGTGGCCTCGAATCTAAACCTCATGGCGTATGTAAATTCTGCCCCTTCCGGGTTTGTCAGTATCAGACCTGCCCCGGAGCCGTCGACGCAGGACGAGCCGTCTGTGAACAATGTCCACGGCTCCGGCAGTGCTTCCGGTTCAGCCATAAGTTCGTCCGGAGACTCTTCTTCCGGTCGTTCCACAATGAAATCCGCCAATATTTGGCCTTTGATTGCGGTCCTTGGTCTGTATTGGATGTCATATCCTTCTAACTCGAACTTCCACTTCAGCATTCTTCCAGATATTTCCGAACTTGACAACAGTTGCTTTATCGGTTGACTTGTTATTACAACGACCGTGTGTGCCTGGAAGTATCTTTTCAATCGTTTGCTTGCGCTGAGCAAGGCTAACACCAACTTTTCCATAGGGGTATAGTTTTGACTTCAAGGGCCACGTAGATTGCTGTCTACAAAGATTCTACGGTAATTTGCCAGCCTTCCTCTAATCCGTCTACAGACCGCGCTGATAGCTTCTTTTGCTGCAGCCAAGTATATGATTAACTCCTCACGTTCCCTGGAGCGTAAGTGTTGGGAGTTCTGCAATAAGCTTTTCATTTCTTGAAGGCTCTTCGCTCTGGTGTCCATTGAAAATCGCTCTTTTTTGTGCAATTTTTCAAGGTTTTGAAAAAAGGTAACGACTTTTCTGCTGATTTTGACAAGAATCTGTTTAAACTTGCTAATTTTCCATTTAGCTTCTGCACGTCCTTGATGCATCTCGGAGATGGCAAGCTGAGGACCGCGTCTGCTTTATCTGGACATGCTTTCAACCCGTTGGTGCTTACTTTGTAGCCTAAGAACATTCCTTCCTGCATTCCGAAAGTGCACTTCTTGGGGTTCAACTTCATGTTTATCTGTCGAGTAATTGAATTTTCGGTTATTTTCCTCGGATGATCTCTTCTTCCGTGCGGCTCTTTATAACCAGGTCATCGACATATACCTCCAGGTTACGTCCAATTTGCCTTTGGAATGCTTTATCCACTAATCGTTGATATGTGGATCCGGCATTTTTTAGACCGAACGGCATTTTAGAATAGCAAAATATTCCTTGGCTTGTTATGAACGCCGTTTTTTCTTCATCTTCTTTTGCCATCTTAATCTGGTGATATCCCTTGTATGCATCCAAGAAACATTTGAAAGAGTACCCACAGAGGGACTCCACCTTCCAGTCTATTTCCGGTAATGGATAACAATCCTTGGGGCATGCGTTGTTAAGATCTTTGAAGTCCACGCACATTCGCCAAGTTCCGTCATTGCTTATTGACCATACCAGGATTTAAGATAGCCAACTTGATAATGGACCATCCTTCATTAATTCCGGGCGTCCACTAATTTTGCCACCTCTTCTTGGATTGCCTTATTTCTTTCCGGTGCCTGTCCTCTTTTCTTTTGCCTGACGGGTGAATATCCCTCCCGGATATTCAAGCAGTGTTCCGCGATGTTTCGTGGGACGCCCGTCATATCAGCTGGCTTCCAGGCGAAAATATCCAAGTTTTGTTTGAGTAAGGAACATAGTTCTTTACGTCCTTGTTTTCTGTTAAGTGATGCTAAGCAATTGTCTGTTCCGGGTACTCCGGTGAATTTTTATATTTATTTTCTCTTCCGGTACTATGGCGAGGCTGCGGTATGGCTGGGTTCTAGGTCCGAATCATAAGCTCATTTCAATCATAGTGATGACCCTACTGCTTTGTAACTTTACCGTGGCCACCTTCCAACCGGAAATTTCAACTTCCGTGTGCCAGAGATTGTAACAGCTCCGGATTTTTCTTATGCCTGGCCTGCCTATTATTGCATTGTGTTGGGATGATGACCTGATGACCATGAAATTCATCCAAGCGGAAGTGGAATGTGCTTCATCACCTATTTTTACCAGTAAGGCTATCTGGCCTAGCGGCCAAATGGTCTCTCCGCTGAATCCGACAAGGTGGGTGGTGGCCGGAACCATTTGGTCCCTATCTCTTTGTGGAGCGTTATACGAAACAATGTTTATACAAGACATCCTAGATCTCCACGGTTAATATATACCCTATGCACAAAGTGGTCCGCCCATATTCACTTCGATGATCATCGGCTCTCCGTCCCGTCATCTACACTCAGAGGTGGGAAAAGATATTTGACGGACTCCTGGAGAGAAAGCTCTGGGTAATCCTGGGCTTGCACTCTTTCCCGTTTTGATCATCAGTATAGTCAAAGGTTATCCTTTCCGGACGCGTCCCCTTTTTCGTGCATTCGGCTTTGTCCGTTCTGTTTTAATCCTTACATGGAATTTCGACAGCTTTGCGGTCCTTGATCATTTCACTATTGCTTTCATCAGGCTGCATGCATCGTCGTGTTATTCCCCGTATCGAATGAAATTCGCAGTACTTGCTCGGCTCCCATTTTTCCACCGGAGTTACCATTGGGTGGAGCTTGAACTTTCCTTTTTCCAGTGCGAAAATTCTTTGCGTTTTAGTGAGGAGTGAGAATCTATCTGGCCTACGATCCGTCTTTGCTTATTTTTGAAGCCTTTCTTGAAAGTTGGTTTATCCCCTCCTTCTGACGGTTTCCATGATGATGTTTGCTTTCTTCCCTACAGGACAGAGTGCAGGCAACTTCCCCCTTGTAGAAAATACTGTAGTCATTCTGTACATTTCGTCCAAAGATCTCGGGATTCTTTCATATAGACGCTTGATTAACCCAGGGTGCGTTAACGACAGATTTATTGATGAAACACTAGCAAGAAGCTAGCAAATTACAAAGAAATAATGTTGGGGTTTTTAAGCCAATCGTTCGTACTGAACTTGGTTTTACATCTATGACGAATCCAAAAATAAGACTTAGACACAATATCATCGAACAAAAACGTCTTCCTTGGGCTTGTAGAATCAAAGATCAATTTGTTACGGAAAGTCTAAACATACCACCAGATAACATAAAACACTCCCTCCAGCATCAATTTATTCTTAAAGGGAAGATGCAAGTTATCCATCCAAGATACCCAGTCCGCATAAGAATCAATCTCCAAGTAAGGAACGCTTCACCATCGAACAATCATAATGTGTAGCAGTAGCAGTAGCAGTGAGCCGTAGCTGTGAGCTGTAGTTGTGAGCTATTTTTTTTATAAAAACATTTGAAACGTAGCTGTAGTTGTAATTATAATGTGTAAAACAGCTCTTGAATGCTCAAAGCTCCTAAATGCTACTTCATGGAGCGTTGGAAAAGGAGCATTCCGAAAAAATAGATAAAGCTATTTTCTGTTTGCCAAACGAACATTAAAATTAACAACGCTCAATATTCACCGCTCACCGCTCCTAAATGCTCCAAAAAGCTCTTCACCAAACACACCCACAATTAGTTAATGAGTCTCACCCTGTTTTTTACTAGTCAAATAAAAAAAATATTTTATAGAATTAAGTCATGGATACCATGAAGGTTATGTTTGGCACGAAGCTTATGCGGACACATCGGGACTTAAACTTTTAAAATAAATCGGTTTTTAAAATAAGTCTTAGTTTTGAATAGGCTTATGGATGCTTTTATAAGCCATAAGCCTTCATAATCCCAAACTCATAGAAAAAGGGTTATGAGGGCTTATAGCTAGTCAAATTACTTAAATACTCTTCAAATTATGATAAATTATCACGAAGAGCATATGCGGACTCATCGAGACTTGAATTTTTAAAATAAGTCTATTTATAAAATAAGTCTTAGTTTTGAACAGACTTATGGATGCTTTTATAAACCACAATCCTTCATAATCCCAAACTCATAGAAAAGGGGTTATGAGGGTTACGGCTAGTCAAATTACTTAAATACTCGTTAAAATATGATAAATTATTACGAAAAACTAAAAATATATGTGAATTTAATTTAATATATTCTTATGAGATTTTACATTAATAAACTTCAACTTCAACTAATTCGCTGAACATTTTAATAAAAATATAAGCTTCGATTTTCAGATTATAATTTAGTCTTTAGCCCATGCACAGTCTCAACTCCAGCCTTAGACCCAAATCATTGCGCCAATCATACCCGAAGTTTGAAAATCCTCGACATTTTTTACTACTTGTTATTTAAAATATGGTTTGTTTTGGATAGTTTTAAAGGCTAAGTTTAAAAAGTTAAAACTAATACTTTCACAACTTTAAAAGCTTAACTAATAGGTTACCCTTATACTTCAGCATCAATTTAAGTTTGATTATTACTCCGTACTTTATTCTGATATCCTTTCAACTAACATAAAAGGATGTTTAGTTTACAAAGTTAATAAAGTAGGACTTTTACTCTTTTATAGTTATGTTTATTTAAGAAAAACAAGCTATATGAATTTGAAACATAACTTTGTTTGACTTAAAGTGTTTATAAAGGTCTTTTTCTTAAAGTAAGCTCTAATAAGCTTTTACAATCAAAGTACTTATGTAACTTATCAAAATAAGCGTAAAATTTCAGCTACAAATCTACATCTATTAGTTTGCTATTTGCTAAAGACGTGCGGTGCATTAATCTACTACCTACGTTTTGCTATCTATAACAGTGGATGGATAATCTCCGATAGTCACGTCGAATAACTATTTAGACAAGTTCAAAGCACGTTATAAAAACCTAAACACGAAATAATAGTCGATCTTAGCATGAGCCTTATTTAAACATCATAGTTTATAACCTTTTTTTATAACTAATAATGGTCTATCTCAAAGATTATTTTCAAATACATGTATTATTATGTAATGTTATAATGTGTCATTTTTCTTACGTTCTTATAATATTTTGCAAAGAAAATGCCAACTTTTATACTAGAGTTGATTGGTATAAAAGATCATAAGATGAAAATATACATTAGGGTGGAGCTTGACTTGGAGGTTAAAGCAGCATACCCATTTAGGACAGGTCTTGAGTTCGAATCTCCATGCTTTGATTCCAACCTTTTTAATTTTCTTTTTGGTAGTTATAATCATTCATCTTCGGATTGGCATTATCAATTAACATAACCTAAACCGGGAAAATAACGTTCGTTTACGGTTTATTTAAAATATGATTATGCTAAATATAGTCTTAATTACAAGCTAAGTCTAATTAGGATTGCATTTAACACTGAGTGGCATCACATAAAAAAAATTTCTACAATTAACCGAATCACAACTTAATGTAAATCTTTCATCTTCGGATTGGCATTATCAATTAACATAACCTAAACCCTTAATGTAATGTAATATGTCAACCAACTTCATTACTAAACATACTATACTTAAACACAAATATATCTCAAAACCGAGTCGTGTAGTGTGTGTACATTTGCAACATGATTTAGTAATGGTTTAATTTTGTGTGCCATAAGCTGTATGTTTAAATCTTTTAAAATAGTCGGTTAAAATGTCAATAACTGTAGAAACAGAATAAAAAAATTAGGCTTTGAATGTGGTGGTTAATGGTGGTTTTTAATGGTGGTGGTGGCTGTTTGGTATGGGTACGGTAGTCATATGGATGTATGTAGATTAAAAAGGTAACTTAATTTAAACGTTACCTACATTATTCTTCTACACCAATTTAAGTATAGATTGTTACTTTATACTTAGTGATCTTCTTTTCATTTGAATGTTACCTACATAATTCTTCTACGTCAATTTAAGTATAGATAGTTGTGGAAGTATAGGGACTAAAGTGTAACAATTGAATAGTATAAGGACTGTAGTTGTAATTTTCTGTTATTCTTTCTCTTTATATTTGTAAAGCGGTTACTCTTCTCGTTCATTCATTCAATTCACAATCAATCATTTCAAACATTTCTCTTTCATTCTTTAGAACTTCACATGGTATCAAAGATTCTATCAATGGAATTTTGACCGTTATAAAACCGTTATTCTGTTACAAAACCGTTACACGTGTGTACTAGAATGTGTATAGTATGTTCTTACTTTGTTTTTCGCAAACTTTACTCTGATTCTTTGTGCTTCTTGATTCATAACAATGTCCCAACCTACTCCACTTGCTTTGTTTCAAAATCCACTTTATCTTCATCCATCTGATGGTCCTACTTCTTTGATTGTGCAAGAAAAACTAATTGGGGCTCAGAACTATAGGGCATGAAAAAGGGCTATTGAAATTGGATTATCTACTAAATGAAAGTTAGGATTTGTGAAAGGGACTATTGTTAGGTCTCCTACTGATGCTAATCTTGCTGAACTATAGGATACTTGTAATAACATGGTGATTAGTTGGATTATGGGGGTTTGTTAGTGAATTAATTGCAAGATCTATCATGTTTATTGGTACAAACTGAGATATGGCAACAGTTGGAAAGGAGGTTTTCTGTTAATGATAGATCAAGAAAGTATAGGTTGAATAAGAATCTATACATTCTATTAAAAAGGACTTTTGCATGACATCATGAATTTGCAATTTGGCTTATGTGTCATTCAATTAGAGAGTTTGGTTTAGAGTTACTTATGTCATAATTCAATTATTGAAGTTTCTTTAGATAAATACTTATATATGTGTATTTCCTTAGTCAAATACTCAAATACACAGCAGGGTACGTATTTATTGGAAATCAAAAGTTTTGCAGACACTTTTTCTTTTTCCTGTTTCTCACTTTCTCTTCAGGCACTTTTTCTTTTACTGCTTCTCACTTTCTCTTCATTCTAAAATTCAAATTCAAAATTATACTACATGCTTCCATAACAATTACAATGAAAGCTACATCTGTGATATGTAGGTTTTTTCTTCAAGCGGTCTTTCAAGCTGGTATTCCTTCTTCTTCCCTTTTAATACCTTTTCTTAGATTGTTGTGGATTAGGGTTAGGTCAAATTTGTTTCGATAAAGCAAACTATGTAGGGGTTTTTCTGAAGTGTGTGTTTTTTTTGTATTTTTATTTATTCAGGATGCAACCTTTCAAGGAAATAACTTCGGTCAATCTACTTATGGTCGAAATGTAAGATTTCAATTTGTGTTCTTACTTGATATGTTTGTTTTTTTAAGCTTAATTTATACATGGAGCTTAAAGCTTTCTGGTTTCTTTTGATTGTTTAAACCTTAATGTTATGTCTAAGATCTGTTAAGGTTTGGGTGTTTTGCAGGTTCCCAAGCATGATTAATGGGTTTCCAGTTTATTTGTAAAGGTTGGTTAGTTTTTTAATATACTAAAATTGGTGCCAAAATCTATATAAAACGGTTATAAGCAATAGTGTTCATCATTCTGTTTCAGCTTTTTTATAAGGAGTTGGTTTTTAATATAATGGGTTAGATGAATTTGTTAACCAGATATATTTTTTCAAATAAATCATAAAGAAATAGACGACAATTATATACTCCATAGTGTTTCGACAACTTCTTAGAATGTTTTGTTGATCATCATAGTTAAGTGCTGATCTTGTCAACAATGTTTGTTATGGTCAAAATTGTGGTTGTTTCCAGGAAAAAGACTAGGTCAATAGTTTTAAAAGTTTTATATTTTCAAGACAATTTTTTTCGGTGTTCTCCATTCGATAATGGTAGTGGCCTTTTTAGCGTGTTTAAGAATATTAGCTGGATGCATTGATTCGTTTTTAGTACTTCCTCAGTTCCTCAATAGGCTATCAATACGTTCTTGGTAAAATTTTAAAGTGAAAAATGGAAAATAGTACTACACAAAAGTTTTGCAGTTTGTTCATTCTAAGTGTTTTTAATGTCTGTTACGTGGTTTTCGCAGGTTTCACAAGAAAGCGTTGCTTGGCTTAAAGCCGCGAATTTGAATCTTAGTAGGTAACAGTTTTGTTAATTTCATTTTAGATGTATTGGGTATGTGTTTGAAAAATTGGTTTATATACGTGTTTATGAATATGACTCATGTGAGCTGAGTTTTGTTTGTAGCTAGATATATATATATATATTCATTTAC
The DNA here is from genome assembly GCA_026074375.1 of Tanacetum coccineum. NCBI lineage: Eukaryota > Viridiplantae > Streptophyta > Magnoliopsida > Asterales > Asteraceae > Tanacetum > Tanacetum coccineum. The sequence goes on from BQNB010025729.1 coordinate 22,361, forward strand.
CAATCTGAAAAACTTAATATCCTTACATCAGTGTGGAATAAAGTTCATGTTTATGATGATGTTATTGAGGAAAACACAAAGCTAATAGAGTCACTTTGATCATGTTTTTAATTATATTTATCATTTCTATTAGTTTCAGGATTCTTAAAACATTGTTTCTTTTTTTATAACAGAACTGATATTTTTATTTAATTATACCTTTTGTTCATCACAATAACATGATCTCATATATAAAAACCTCTCAGATATATAAGAATAAAGGAAAGACTTAATGACTAAATGATATATTTTTTAAACATCAGCTCCCTATAGTCAAATTAAGCCAATCATAAGTAAAGGGGTATTCTTAGCGGGTCGTTAGCATGAGATCTTCGGGTTAGTAATCCAGGCGAAACTAAGTTTGTAAATGAAGATGTGCATATCATTTATAGAGGTTTGGATGTGTGAAGAGTTGTAGTTACAGATTTCCCAAGCAACACTTGAAGGGAATGAGATTATGAATATGTTTGTTGGTGATATCTTATTTGTTTTCATAGCTTTATATCTTATCCCATTTATTTTTTGTTTTGGTATGGTCAATATGGAGGGAGCAAGTTGTTAAAGCATCTCGGGTGGTTGAAGTAATGTTAGAGATCAAGTAATGGTTCACTGTAATTAAAATGTAATGACATCTTTTTAAGTATCTTATATTGGTCATGCTTACAATATAATTACGCTTTTTCAAGTATCTTATATCGCCCGTGTTGAACACGGGTTCTTATCTAGTTTGTTCAAAATAACTCTTTTTTGCGGTGTATAGTGTTAACGTTTCTCTTTCTTTTTTTTTTATTCAACAACATAAAAAGGTTTTGTTTGCAACAAAATGTCAAACTATTAAAAAAAAGATCACCTGCATTTTTAAATGCTTTGAGTAAACAAAAAGAAGATCAAAGACTGTTTCAGTTCTTGAATGGATTGGAAGAATACTGTAGTCATTAAAGAAGTCAAATCTTGATGATGAATCATTTAACTAATGTTGAAAGTGCTTGTTCTTTGATTCAACAAGAGGAGTCACAAAGAGTGTTGTTTGGATCTTCTTCTAGTGTTGAGACAACTGCTTTATATAGTAGAGGAAATGTAAAAGATAAGTGTGGAATTTGTAGTTTCGATCCACTAGAGAAATGTTAGGAGAAAGTTGGGTATCCTCTATGGCATTCAAAGTTTAAAGGATCACAAGGAAAACAGAACAAGAATGGTCTAGTGCAGAACAAAAATCAGTTTGCTAATAAAACTGCAACATATATAGAAAGTGGAAACATCAGTTTTACACCTCAACAATTTGAACAACTCTTAAAAAGTGTGCAATAGTTTAGCTCAAGTAATGGTTCTGGGGAAGAGATTGATCATCACTATGCTGTAGGTATTGCTTGTCTTAATAGTCAAATTGATCTATTAGAACTATTGGAGGCTGGATTATTGAAATGGTGCATATAGACCATATGACACCAGTATATGAATCTGTTTTTGACCCATACTTATTAAATCAAGCAACAAATCAAGTTACCAAATGGAGACACTTCTGTTATTTCTCATGTTGGTAAGGTACAATTGGAAAATGAATTTTACTCAAAGATGTACTGGTAGTACCATCATTTAAATTTAGTCTCTTGTCTATGCCAAAGTTGATAGAAGATAGTCAATGTGGTGTGTCCTTTTATAAAAAGTTTTGTGTTGTTCAGGACTTGACAACAAGAAAGGTGAAGGGACTAGGTAAGCTCAAGGATGGATTGTATCACCTGGTGAATGTTTCTTCAAGTCAGGTTGATAGTGTGTTTACTAGTTTAGTTCAGACTACTTTGCAAAAATTTGCTTGAACAGTTGTTAATAAGAAAGTGCGTGAATGCATTGTGGCATCATAGGCTGGGTCATGTATCTGATTCCAAACTGAAACATATGAATGATTTGCCTATTTCATTGTCTAAATCATGTTTGAATAAATGCTTGTCCTGTCCTATGGCAAATTTTCTAAGCATATATGCTTAACGTGATTATCATGTGTCAGTATTTTTTGATTGATTCATATTGACATATGGAGTCCTTATAAATTACCAACAGATGGTCAGTTCAGGTATTTTTTTACTATTGTTGATGATTGTAGCAGAGGAACTTGGGTGTATGTTGGTAGAAATAGGGTTTTTGGCATTAAATAGTAGCGTACTTTCTCAAATGTGCCCATATGGTACGTGTACTAAAAAATTGCCACATATAGGTACCTAAACTTTTCTCTTTCCCATGACCAGTATGTTCACTTTTTTACCGACTACCGTTAACCGGCTAAATTTGTTAAAACTAGATGACACGTGGCATTTTTTATTAATATAATATAAAGTATTTGTTTGTATTAAACCAATTATAATAGTATATACTTTCTCAATGTACTTTCATATGGTAGTGTACTAAAATGCTACGTTTTTTTTACGTTTTCGTCCGATTTCTTACATTTTCGTCTGGTTTTATACGTTACGTTTTCGTTCATTTTTTTACGTTTTTGCCCGTTTTTTACGTTTTGGTCAGATTTCCTACGTTTTAGTCTGTTTTTTTACGTTTTCGTCCATTTCTTATGTTTTCGTCCGTTTTTTACGTTTTCGTCCATTTTTTTACGTTTTCGTGTTCTTGTCTGTTTTCTTACGTTTCCGTCTGGTTTTATACTTTACGTTTTTGTTTGTTTTTTACGTTTTCGTCCGTTTTTTACGTTTTCGCCCAATTTCTTACGTTTTCGTCCGTTTTTTACGTTTTCGTCCGTTTTTTTACATTTTCGTGTTCTCGCCTGTTTTCTTACGTTTCCGTCCATTTTCGTCTTTTTTACGTTTTTGTCTGTTTTTTAAATTGAATAAAAACGTATAAAACGTAAGAAAACGAAGAAAGAGGTTAATATACAAAAGAAAACGTCCAAAATGGAAGAAAACAGACGGAAACATAGAAAAACGTTAGAAAATGATCAAAAACGTAAGAAATCGAACGAAGACGTAAAAGAATAGACAAAAATATAAAAAACGGATGAAAACATAATAAAACGGACGAAAACATAAAAAACGGACGAAAACGTAAAAAACGGACGAAAACATAAAAAACGTACGAAAACGTAAAAAACGGACAAAAACGTAAGAAATCGGACAAAAACATAAAAAAACAGACGAAACGTAAGAAATCGGACGTAAATTACTAAGAAATCGGACATAAACGGAAAAAAAACGTAAGAAAATCCCAGACGAGAACGTAAAAACATTTACAAAAAACGTAAAAAAACAGACGAAAACGTAAAAATTAGACGAAAACGTAAGAAATCAGACAAACCGTAAAAAACAAACGAAAACGTAAAAAAAGGACGGAAACGTAAGAAATCGGACGAAAACGTAAAAAAGGGGACGGAAACGTTAGAAATCGGACGCAAACGTAAAAAACGAAAGAAAACCTAAGAAATCGGACGAATACGTAAGAAATCGGACGAAAACGTAGAATACGTACACTTTTGATGATTTGGCAGACCACGTCATCAGTTTGCAGGTCAAGTAGGTGGAAAAAAAAGTTTGTTACCATATTAGCACGAAATTGAAAGTTGAGGTACCATATGGGCAATTTTTTTAGTACACATACCATATGGGCACATTTGAGAAAGTACGCGACTATTTAATGCCAAAAACCCGTAGAAATATTACGATATTTAATCTATACATTCTCTTCATGTTTTGGTGATGACAAACATGTAATTTATAACACATAACGTAAAGTGCTTAAGTTACCCGTGATCACAAATCATCAATGCATTCATACGACAACATCTCTCGATGTCTCAAGTCTGCTTCAACAAAGTTTGCACCCGACGTAAATCACAAAGTTTGCACCCGACGTAAAAACACATTTTCACCTCAATTTTTCCAACACTATTTGTTTAAGTTTAAGCCTGAAGGTGTCCTATAACTTAAGCGATGAAAAGATAGTGTTTTTAGGTTAGATTAAGCCGAAAAATGTTAAAATAAGTCACAAAAGTAAGCTTATAAAACATAAGCCTAAATAGGGGTGGCAATTCTAGACACGACATGATAAACGTTACGAACCCGACACGAAGTTGAACAAGTTTGAGTTAAGGATAAGCATGTTTGGGTCAAAAACAGGTCAACCCGTTTAATAAATGGATCGTGTTTGGGTTCAGTAGGTATTAAACAGGTCAACACGTGAACCCGTTTAAGTAAATATAAGCCTCTAAAAATAAAATATTTAACTTAGATTTTATGTGGGATTTGATTAAATGTATTTTGTTATATACTTAATAGAGTGAGTTACGATTATAGCTAAGATATCATTGAAATTGTCGTATAATTATTTATATGTTATTTTTATCATTTCTTTATATCCTTAGTTCATGTTTACATTTATATTAGTTAAATCGACAAACCATCAATCTTATTCACCGCTTGACCTAATTACTTAAACATGTTAAACGAGTCACGAACGGGTTACACGTGTTATGCATGTAGGTTTAGGTTGTGTTTTTGACACGATTATATTTGAGTCGTGTTTTGGGTAGAGATTATAATAACTCCACGAACCAGAAATGGTAAACCAAGAACACGACTCGAATGCATTAAGTGACAAACAAACACCCCCTTTAGTGTGTTTATAAGTTTTTTTAAAGTGAGCTCTTTAATTAGGCTTTTGAAATCAGAACGTACTTTAAGGGGACTTATCAATTAAGCTTTAAAATTTCAGCTAAAGTCGGCATCGATTGATTTGATAGACACATACAATACATTCAGTCAGTAGAAAAACATATAGACAGATCAAATCCCGTTATAGAAACCTAAATCACGAGATAATAGTCGATCCTAGCACTAGTCTTACTTAACCATCATGTTTATACCTTTTTGATAACTAATGATGGTCTATCTCAAAAATTATTTTCAAATATATGTATTATTATGTAATTGGTTTAATGGTCTCTAACTTTTTTTAGTTTCCGTAAACAATAACAAGCAGAATTACCCGCGCGTTGCTGCGGCTGTTAATTTTTCGCACGTTGTTTTCGAGACTTTTTGTTTGTTGGGGTTTTTATTTACGGTATCATTTTTTAATAGTTTTTTTTTTCTCATATTAAATTAATAATCGCGGTTACTGCGGCGCATTTTTTCTTTTCTGAGTGTATTTTTGTGACGGATTTATTTTTTCGGTCTAATAACATTTTTTTTGACCCATGGTGCCGATATGGAAAGTTGTAAATAGTTGAAAATAAGCACGTCTCGTTAAAAAAAATTTTCCTTCATATTTATATGCGAAAGAAGTGGGGGTGGGAGGGATTATAAACTTTTTTTGTGGGCCGATGAAAAGTAACCATGGGGAAAAAAGGGAAAAAAAGTTGGGTTAGATGTTGGACTAAACTTAAAAAAAAAAAAATTTGGGCCGGGCCAAATTTGAGCCCAAGTGGCCCAAGTCAAACGTTTGGCACTGTTGTGAACAGTGGTCAATTGTTTGTGGTATACTACCTCCGTCTCTAAAATTATTAGCCCACTTTTGACTTTTTAAGTCTTTCATTTCTCAACTTTGACATTTAAATATTTTTTGTTGATGATATTTAATTATTTCGATGCATAATTATATCGATTAGATTGTGTTTTAATTTATTTTTCATTGGTTTTAATTTTTTATCAAGTATTATGTGACCTAAACAAAAAATAGTTAGGTCAAGTGACAAAGAAAGACTTAGAAAGTCAAAGCTGGACAATAATTTTGGGACGGAGGTAGTAGTATATAGTCAAATTTGCAAAGGATTTGCAAAATGGTAACTTGTCTTATACCAGAGTTGATTGATATAAAATATTAAAGGATGGACGAATGCAACATGGTGCAAGGTGGCTCAAATGTTAAAGTGTTATGCCCATCGAGAGTAGATTGTGAGTTCGAACCTTTAGAGTGTCTTTGCGCTTTTTTTTCTTCTTTTCGGTTTCTCTTTTACAGTTGGTAGTTATAATTATATATCCTCATACCGGCCTCGTAAATTAATAGAATCTAAATTCAGAAAACAACATCCGTTTACTGTTTATGTAACACGGTTTTGCTAAACATAGACTCAATTATAAGTGGATGCGTGTGTTTTGGCAAAAAAGAATTGAAAAGTAAGAGGGGTGCTAATACTGAAGTTCTTAACTTCTTACAAGGTGTTGCCATACCACTTACTCTTTTCAGCTTTAAGTTTAATTCTCAAAAAATAAGCTACTTTTGAAATATTAATTATCTTTGGCTATAAAGCCTGTAAAAGTTTTTCTTATAAAATAAGCTTCATAGACCAAGGTTTTCAAGATCGGGATCCTACCCAGGATCGTTTTCGTCTTTGCAAGATCGAGATCGTAAGGTCAGATCGGGATCGTAAGATCCTTTTTTTTAACGGCAAATTTATTAAAAAGAACACTAGCGAGAAGCTAGGTTAAATAGACATAAGATGAGGGTTTTTAAGCCATTCGTTCCAACCAAACGAGGCTTTTCATCTTGATGTTACATCCAATGAAAAGTTGGTAGCAACAAGCATATCAAAATACGTATAATTCTTCTTTGGGGCCGAAATCGGTCTAAATAGAATCTTATTGACGATATATCCATAAGTGCCACCACCTCCGTGATCCAAACACCTCAAAAATCGTTTTAGATTAGGACTACACCGAATTGAGGAGACCATGTCTTACATTCAGCAATCGTTTCCATTTCAAACAAGAGGAGAGATCCTACCCAGGATCGTTTTCGTCTTTGCAAGATCGAGATCGTAAGGTCAGATCGGGATCGTAAGGTCAGATCGGGATCGTAAAATCCTACTATAATGTCATTTTCTAAATAGTCTTTGTAATATTATACAAATCTACAAATTATTATATATCATAAACACAAAATTATATGAATGTTTCATAGAAATGTTATCATAAATTATAATTATGAAATGTTTAAGAAGATTAACTTGTTTTTAATATCTAGGAAACACAACCCATAAATTCGTAGTTTTTTAGTTCGTGGATCGAGAAAAGTAATATCGGATCGGAGTAGATCTTAAGGTCCTATGGTCAAGATCGGGCAAGGCCGGCCCTGAGCATGTGCAGGCTGTGCGACGGCACAGGGCTCCCATTTTCTTAGGGCCTCCAATTTCTGGATCTGTAACGTTGATATATACTCATTTATGTATGTTTTAATCTAAGTAAATGATGTTCTAAGATGGAAGAGACACGTTTACAGTGTTGGAAATAAGTTATTCGAGTCACAATGGAGAAATAAAGTTCATAATTCATTTTTTGGAGTAGATCTGTTCCAGCGAGGAAGATGACACAAAAACCCAAAACTTTGTTTGGATTTGGTAATTTCAAGTTTAGCCCTTTTAGTATATAGTTTGTCAAATGATCTGTATTCCTGAAACTAATTTATTTACTCGTAACATTTTTTGTGAAAAAGTCAAAACAACAAAAGTACCCATGGGACCACAAATGTTGTATTTTTGAACCAAAAATATTGTATAATTATAATTTACATCATCAATTGAATAATAGATATTTAACCAATAATTGTACAGAAAATACTACACAATTTCAAAATATATAATTAGAGTTGATCTTTAGTATTAGAAATTTAGATTTTAATAGTTTCAGAAAACCAAATTGGTCTAAAAGTCTAGTTCGAACCTTTAACCACATCGTGCCTTTTTTTAATCAAAAAAATCAGTTTTTATTTTAATGTTATGAGTTAATTGCATAAATGGTCCATGTGGTCTGTCAGGTCTAACGAAAATAGTCCTTAAACTTCTTTTTCCCGGATCATCTCCCTGTGGTTTCGACTCATATCGGGTTTGATCCCTTGACCAACTTTTCCGTTGGTTTGACCGTTAAGTGAAGGTTCAGATGGCTGAAATGACATAAATACCCTCTTACATTTAAAAGTATGGTCCCCGTGGTTTATGGGATATCACAGATTTAATCCCTAGTTTTTTTTTATATTTTCTTTTACTTTCTAATTAATATGTGTGTTAATTTTTTTTGATTAAAAATTATTCAAAATATATTTTGAATTAAGAAAATTTACAAAAAAATATTCAAAAAATATTAATATATATACATTGTTTTCAAAAGTTTTTAAAAATTTATGTCAGAATATTTAAAAAAATATTGGCAATTTTTTTACAAAAAAATTCTGAATATTTCTTGCATATTTTTTGGCATAATGTTTTTTTAATTTTTTCTAATTTTTTCACAGAAATTTAATTTTCAGAATATATTTTTATTAATTTAAATGATATTTTTGAATAATTTTTTACAAAATGTTTTTGTGAATTTTCAAGATATAATTTTTGGAATTTTTTTGTAATTATTCAAAAATATTTAAAACTAATTTGTAAAAAAGCTGTCAACAAATATGCAAAAATTTAAATTATTATAGGGATTTCCTAAAAAGACTTTGTTAAAAATATAACGAAAAGTTTAAAAAAAATTATGTAAAAATTTAATGAAAAATTCTCGGTCAATTTTTATCGAAAAAATTTTGGTCAATTTTATGTTCAAAATTTAATAAAATTTTATTTAAAATTTTCGGTTACTTTTTTTCCGAATATTATTTGGATATTTTTAAATGTCTTTTTAGTGTTTTTGAACAATATTTTGAAAAATTTATAAAATATAAAAAAAATATTAAAAAACTATATATTTTTTAAATGATTTTTTTGTAATTTTTTTAATTCATAAAATATTTTTCAAAATTTAATAAAATTTTATTTAAAATTTTCGGTTACTTTTTTTCCGTATATTATTTGGATATTTTTAAATGTCTTTTTAGTGTTTTTGAACTATATTTTGAAAAATTTATAAAATATAAAAAAAATATTAAAAAAACTGTATATTTTTTAAATGATTTTTTTGTAATTTTTTTAATTCATAAAATATTTTGAATATTAATGAATAATTTTTAATTGAAAAAACTGTCGCTTATATTAATTAGAAAGTTAAAGAAAAAAAATAAGGATTAAATCTGTGATATCCTAAAAACCAAATACTTTTAACGTAAGAGGGTATTTATGCCATTTCAGCCATCTAAACCTTCACTTAACGGTCAAACCAACGAAAAAGTTGGTCAAGGGACCAAACCCGATATGGGTCGAAACCACAGGGAGAGGATCTGGGAAAAAACGTTTAGGGACTATTTTCGTTAAACCCGACAGACCACAAAGACCATTTATGCAATTAACTCTAATGTTATTGGTAGTTACACACACTTATAATTATTCGTCGTCATTTTGTTTGTATCATACGTCGTTCAAGCGGGATTAAGTATATTGTTGTTGTCCATGTAACTAAAATGCATAAAACACCACAACAACATAACAAGATTTTATTACTGCTTAAAATAATTAAAATGAAAGAAAGAAAACATTTTAGATACATAATCCATTCATAATTAGTTAATGAGTATCATCGTGTTTTTATTAGTTTGAAATATAAACTTTGCTTGACTTAGAGTGTTTATATTAAACTTTTTCCTAAAGTAAAGCTCTAATAAGCTTTTGCAATCAAAGTACTTTAAGTAACTTATCAAAATAAGCTTTAAATACCAGCTACAACTCGACATCGATTGGTTTGCTAAACACATCGGATACATTAGTCTATTACCTATGTTTTGCAATCTATAACAGTGGATGGATAATCTCGAATAGTCATATCAAAAGTTATTTAGACAAGTTCAAATCGCATTTTAGAAACCTACATCACGAACTAGTAGTTGATCTTGGCACGAGTCTTACCTAATCATCATAGTTTATAGCCTTTTTTTATCACTAATGATGCTCTATCTCAAAGATTATTTTCAAATACGTGTATTGTTATGTAATGTGCATTTTTTTAGATTCAAAAATCGTTGTTATAATATTTTGCAAAGAATAATAGATAAGTACTAGAGTTGATTGATACTGTATAAAAGATTAAAAGATGAATGTATATATTAAAGTGGAGCTTGGCTTGAAGGTTTGAGCAGCATACCCATTTAGGGCAGGTCTTAAGTTCGAATCTACTAGCTTGAATCCGCTTTTTTTTTCTTCTCTGTTTTTCTTTTATTGTTATTCGCAATTACAATCATTCATATGGGCAGGTCTTGAGATCGAATATTCTTTTTTTAATTTTCTTTTCGGTTTTTCTTTTACTGTTATCGGTAGTTATAATCATTCATCTTGGCAGGTCTTAAGTATTTTAGCTCGACTCCACTTTTTTTAATTTTCTTTTCGGTTTTTCTTTTATTGTTATTGGTAGTTATAATCATTCATCTTCATATCGACATTATCAATTAATATAACCTAAACATGAAAAAAAAACATTCGCTTACGATTTACTTGAAATATAATTTTGTTAAACATAGTCTTAATTAAAAGCTAAGTTTAATTAGGGTTGCATTCATTATCGTTATTTCAGCATCACATCAACTTTTTTTTACAATTACCTTCATCACCAACTTGGTGTAATATATCAACCAACTTCACTAGTTAAACATAAATATATACCACTAAAACAGAACACACTACAAGACCCCGTCTTGGAATCGGTCGAGTCTTCTTTTTTCATTATTGAAAACATGTGAAATGGACGAGATGTATTAAGGAGGACGCGCCTTGGATAGTCCAAGGCTCAGTCTTGACACCTCCCGAGGGTGTTGTTTTATAAATCCAAAATCATTTTAATCGGCATATAAATCACAACATTGTTCCAAAAAATTGGTACAATGACTTCACCAAAAATGTTGACACGATGTAGCCATACCACTTGCTCTTTTGAGCTCAAAGTTTAATTATATTTGCCTGTAAAGGTTGTAAATGTTTTTCCTGTAAAATGAGCTTCACAACTTTTAAATTATTAAGTACTTCTATGTAGTTTATAAAAATAAGCTTTAAATCTCAACCATCATTCATACAGGGACGAACTCAAGGGGTTTTTTTTTGGTTCATGGTAATCCATGAAATATTTTTGCGTAGTGTAAGTTTTTATAATAATATTTGATTTTTCCGAAATGAACCCGGTCCAAAAATTTTATATCACGCACATGTTACTTAATCTACTAACATGTGAAACAAAAAAAAAGTTTATTTACCAAAAAAACCTTTTATACTCGTAAAAAAATTTATCCACCCGATAACTTAGTGTTTTGGGTCATATGTTCATACATCAACCAATTTGTCAAACATAGTGGTGCAAAAAAATCGGTTAAAACCGGTTTTCGGTTATTAGAAAACCGGTTTAAAAAAAACCGAAGTCTTGATCATCATAGTTTAGTTCGATGTAAAGGCTATGGTAACCAATATCATGTTTTTATAAACCTAGCTTGTTTCATCATTCTCACCGTCATCTATACTCTTATATAAGGGATGAATGTCATATTTTTAACTTCCATCTTAATTTAGAACCTAAAATTAAGCATTACACACCCAAACTTATACCATATAAAAACACACCCTAAATCCGACCCTAAATTCCTACCAAAAAAAAGTAACCGAAATTAACTACAACAGTTTAGTTATTGGTTACTAAAATTAATTGCAACCGTTTAATCAAAAGCTAAAGACTTAGACCATTATGCAACTCAAAACCGTGCCAATGAAAAAACAGTACTTTGAAAAGATTTTCGTCAGAAAATATAATCACACGGGTATTCGCCGCAGCAACGCGCGGGTACCCACGTAATGAATAACTAAAGGTGAATAGTATTAACCATATTGATAATTAACGATAGTCTATATCAAAGAAATTTGATAAATACATATGTTATTATGTCTTTTTACGGTTGTAATATTTTGAAAGAATTTGCTAACGCCTAACGGTAACTAATTTGCGGTCTAAATGGTAACTTAACATGGCTATATTAGAGTTCATTGATATAAAAAATAGAGTTAATTGCATAAATAGTCCCTGTGGTTGTCGGGTTTAACGAAATTGATCACTAATATTTTTTTAAGAATCCTCTCCTTATGATTTTGACTCGTATCAAGTTTGGTCCCTTGACCAATTTTTCTGTTAGTTTGACCGTGAAATACATGTTTAGAAAGTAAAATCCATTTTGATAACTAACCATGATCTATATCAAAGATTTTCATTAAATACATATGTTATTATGTCTTTTTATGAGCCTAATTAAATCAGTTGGTACTTACTTTCAAAAAACATATAGACTCCCTAGAAAGATTTTGTGAAGAGTTGTCGGAGCAATTTTTTTTTGAATTGGACAATAACAGATGCTAAAAGATCACTCGAGGTGAGGGCGTTTCAACCGATCGGCACATTTATTACGGATGTTACAGTTTTTAATATGAAATCAAGGTTTTCAAGATCGGGATCCTACTTAGGATTGTTTTTGTCTTTGCAAAATCGTGATCGTAAGATCGGATCGGGATCTTAAGATCCTACTATGATGTCATTTTCTTAATAATCTTTGTAATATTATGCAAATATACAAATTACTATATATCATTAACACAAAATTATATAAATATTTAGTAAAAACGTTGTCATAAATTATGATTACAAAATGCTTAAGAAGATTAACATGTAGTTTTTTAAGTTCTACAAAACTCAATCCATAAATTTGTAGTTTCTGGTTCGAGAAAAGTAAGATCGGATCGTAATAGATCTTAAGATCCTATGGTCAAGATCGGGATCCTATAAGATCCTAAGCTTGCAAAGATCCTATGTAGGATCCGGATCATTTTTGCTTTGCAATATCGTAAATCGTAAGATCCTAAGATCAAGATCGGGATCTTAACAACCATGTATGAAATATCAAAAGAGGACGTATAGAAAAGAGTGGAGGTTGGTTTAGAGGTTAAAGTAGTATACTCATTGAAAGAAGGTCATGATGAGTACAAACCTCTTTTAAACAATCCAATGTTTTAAAACCTGGGTTGACCCGACCGGTTGAACCGTGAACCGGTTGGGTGACTGGAAGCCGGTTTTGGCCGGAAAACCCGGTTGAACCGCCGGTTAAACCGGTTGAACCGTGACCCGGTGGCTCGGCTGGATCAATTTAAAAGCCGGTTTTTAAAACATTGAAACAGTCCACTTTTTTTTTCTTTTCTAAAGTCCGTTTTTTTTAAATTGTAATTGGTAGTTATAATTATTCATAGTCATACTGGCCTCATCAATCCATGTAACTAAATGCATTAAACAACGTAACAATTTTTTTTTATTACTTCTTGATACAACCAAGTCCTCGTTCACTTGTTTTTCCTCTTTGTGAACCCCAATTCTATCTTCTATCATTTTACAAGTAATTTCCGTATTCTGTTTCAAGATAGCGGGCATTGCTGCTTGAATGGCTCTTGCGACCTCTTCGGCGATAATTCTTCTAAGCTCATTCTCTGCCAGAAAGCTATGGGCTGGGGAATGATGCCTTAATAACTCCAATTATGGCTCCTACTCCAACCCAACCTCAAGACAACAAGGCCTCACATTCAATTAATTTGGGGTGTTGATCGAGGTTCGGTTCTCGGTATGTCTTCAGGGTAATGAGTTTCAGGTTTTATTTTTTTTGTGGGTCTAAATCGTAAATTTCGTTACCGATCACGAACTGTGGAGTGCTTGCGACCCGATACGTTATCCGGTTCTAGGTTGTGTAAAGCTTGTTAAATTTATTCAAGGTCCGCCTTGGGATGTTGGGTGGAGTTTTTTTTTTTTTTCTGTTTGGTCTGTTTGGTGGGTGTTTTTATTTGGTGGGATAGATTGGGTTTTTGTCGTGTGGGTATTTAGGAACTTTTGTTTTTAAGTTTATTTGTATTTATTTATATTTGATCATCTGTAATTGATTTATCTTTTCATTCGGAGACGGATATGATTAATATTTTTTATTTTTTTCAATAAGTTTTAAAAAATTCTGATGGAAAAAATTACACAGATCGTGTTGTTGGGTGCCTTGGGAAAAAGTTGTGTTTAAAAAGAAGTTTTTCTAAAAAGTGGATAGTTTTGCCCGAGAAAATCGGGTTTTTTGTGCATCTTTATTTCGAGTTTCTTTTGGTACCCTAACTTCTTTTGACTCTTTTCTTCATAAATTTTTAGTGCGATCAATTTTATAACAAGTCACGGCGGGGAAAATTTTGTGTATTCTTAAATTTCTTTTTTTGGCAATAAAATTAACCAAGTATTAAAATACTCTATATTAGAACTAAAAGGGAATAAACTCTTATGACAAAAAGTTTTATGCTCAAATAAATACCTGATTTAAAAAATATATATTTTATTATATATATATATCTATAATTTATATATATATACTTATATATTTATATATATAATATATATATCACTATTTTTTATATATATAATATATTTTTATATGGAATATCTGCTTGTTAGGTTTGTTTTGCATTGCCAAAAAAACAATATCTAACCTCATTATAATGATCCAAAATTGTAGTTCGGTTCGGTTAGGTTTTCGGGCAAACGTGGCTTCGTGTTTTTTAGTTCGGTTTTGGTTATGTAATTTTTCTCATTCAGTAATGTAATTTTAAAATTTTGAAAACAAACAAATAATATCTTCCAACGGATTCTTTTCCGAACTATATGTTTTTAAATGTAATCTGTGTTGAATTTTTCTACCATTCCGTCAAGTTATTGTTTTTTATTTTTCAGTAATTTTTTTTCGTCTTTTCTTCGTGTATTTTTTTCTTGTCCTATTTTTATTCTGTAATATGTTTAATTATTAATGCTATTGTTTTTAAATAAAAAAAAAGTGTTCTGGCTGTCCTTGCGGTCACCACTACATGTGTTTGGTCACTATGTGGTATAAGAGAGAGAAAGCTGAGTTGGCGCTGACGTGGCGGTGTCCTCTGCGGTCACCACTACATTCAGTCTTTCTTGAATGATTAGTGTCATAGCTAGTTAAGGTGCATTCCATGGAAGTATCGCTGGATGAGTCTTGAGGTCTTTGAGATGTAGTTTGGATGTGGTCATTGTGACATGTGGGGGTTTGATGTAACCCGCGGGGCTTGAAATAGAGGACAAGGACGGTTTGTTTGCGCATAACTAAAGGGGTTAGTGGAAATTTTATATTTAATTATAGGTTTGTTATTGGTATTCTTATTGGTGTGGTTCACTTTATCATCGGGCCATATGGTGGAGGCGTGGAAGGTGTGGTGGGGAGTGGGGCACTCCTGTGGAAATTTTGGATTTTCGTGCGTTTTCAGGTGTATTGGTTGTGTTCGGGTGTGGGGGTTTATACTTAGGTGTTTGTTTTAGCTAATTTTCTCAACTTGCTTTATAAGAAGTAAAAATATTTTGCAAAAAATATGATAAATGGTAACCTGTCTTATGTTTCGGAGTTTGATTGATATAAAATATTAAAGGATGGACAAATGTAATAAGGTGTAGCTTGGCTTAAAGTTTAAAGTAGTATACCTAAGTTGTGAGTTCGAACCTATATTGCTTCTTTATACTTTTTTTTTTCTTTTCACGGTTTGAATTTTACAGTTCTGTGTTATACATTATTCATCCTCATAGAGCAAATATGATGTGGGTTTTGCTAAACATAGCAGCGGAAATCTTGTCTTCAAGACTATGTAAATCATAGTTTTGATGGAAATTCTTAAAAACACATCAAGTTTAAACCATCAAGGACAAAATAGTAAAGTCTGGGTTAGAATGTTAGAGATATTACCATGATAAAAAACTTCAAAGGACCTTTTTTGATATTCTAAAAAGTCATTTTGGTTGTTTTTTTACCATTGCATCAAAGGCTTTTTACAACAGACTGGTGGAACACCATGGCAAGACTTGGTGATAACACCATGTGTTTTGTATAAAAAGCTTTAACTTTAAAGTCCTTTTTATATAATTGCAATTAAATGCTATCAAGCCTATTTGAAAGAGTTTGTGTCCTTCAATCATGATAACATAGATTATACAAATGGAAAACACAAAGAGGGTATGTTGTTCACACATAAATGTCCACAAACATCAGTATGAAAAGATGGACAAATGGAGCCTGAAGAAGTTAGTTCAACGACTCGACCCATCAGCAAAAATTGACCAGATGGCTTTCATTCCGACCGAACCTCAGCGAACCACACAAGAATGCAGTACTCGCAGTCCCACCAGTATTGGTATTGTCATTTCCAATGTGATACACTCCAAAGAAAGAAGTTGACACTATCTCCATACTCGACCACCTTCCATCATAGGCTATTAATCTGTCTACTTCGACAGCTGATGAAACTTGGTGCTTTTCCTGAGACTGTGTGATATAAATGTGGGTCGACGGTTCAAGAGATACATCAATTATTGTTATGGTTTCGAAGCCAAGGTCCAAGTCTCTGTGGGGCCCTAGGTGGGCTGCATGCAATTCTGGTTTTGAATATTAGTTTTTCTTCCTGTTTTCCAGCAAATTGGTGTCCCAAACTAAGACAGTTCTGGTGGACGCCAATTAGCCATCAATGTGCACTTTACAATATGGTATGGAGCTAAGTGTTACCTTCTACAATGGGGTCCGCCCGGCTCATTCGGTTTTATCCTATATTTGTTTTAATTTAAAATTTTAATATTTGCAATAAACAATACTTTGTTAACGTGTGTTGGTTAAAATAGATCAACGATATTTTTTGTGAAATGAGATTTGATTTGCAACTTGGTTAGGATACCAGTTAGACTCCCTCCATTTACATCCTAGACCTAGTGGAAGACGTTAAATACCGTTTATATGAGAATAGTTGTTAGTTGACATCTTCCGTCCGTGTTTTACAAACACAAAAGTGGATCTGTCCGGTTCAAACCGGGAGGGGGTCGTTCCGGGACAGCCAGTTTTGATAGGTCTCATATTCTTTAATAACAAAAGACTCATGTCAAACTGTAGAAGTAAAAGAAGAACGTAAGGCACTTCTTCATAAAGGGTTCCAAATCCACAACACAAAAATAACCAAACCCAATAATCGTAATCGATATGAATAGAGTAATGTTATATTCGTGATGAAAGAATTCGGTATCCTATCGATACTCAAGAGTAATAGCTATACCTTCTCGTGACAGCGTGACATGCTCTGCTAGGAAAAAATAAGGCAAATGGATATAAAGTGTCCATGAACATATGAAAAGGTATCTCAATTTACTTGTTGTCCCAACATTTCACATAGAGAGTGTGAGAGAGATATTAGCTTATTTATCATTGATGTTGTGGTTGAAAATACTGGTAACATCTTTTATCCACATTCGGGTTCTACTTAGCTGAATAAATTTAAACACAACATTTTATAGGGATCGGGGTTTATACATTTCTTCGATTGTACTAACTTATTACATGCATTTTTAACACTGTTCTTTACATCATATGCATTTGCTATCATGACGAACCAAAAGGTGCCCCTGACTGAAAATAGAATTAGTATACTATTAAACAGTCCAGTGTAGATTAAGAGTCTGTTCATGAGGTGACGCGACTAATGCATTACACTAACAGTGAGACTGATGAAACAGCTGAGATTTGATGCGGGTTTTTAGCAGTTCTTTGTTGATGAATAGGACCGGGACCTTGGATTTGATTATAGTGCAGTTTCTTTACCGTAGTTGCGTGTATTACTTTCCTGGTAACTTTAAGTCAATTTACAAACCTATGTGATGATTTATGGTTAATTAATGGTCATCTCTTTTATTACTGTACTTACAACTGTAGGGAAGTATCGTAAAACAATACAAGTCCTGCATAATTATTAAGGTTGAAGTAACCTTTTTGTTATCATTACATTTGAATACATTATTACATCTCTACTAAAAGCGGTAAGGATCATTTGTGTTGGTGCTGGTCTTATTTCACATACTCGAACCTTATTGTGCGTCTCGATCCGGGCGTTGAATGCGACATTGCTAACAAAGGCAGCCAAGAAGCAAGATGGGTGGGATAGGGAAATGGGTCACAAAAAAAACAGGTTCATCTGTTACGTTTTGTTTTTTTATGAAGTAATTTGATTTACGTGTACCTTTTTCTTGCAGGGAGAACCAAGAAAGATAAGTATTTATAGAGAAGAGGCTATTGATACTTTCATATCATGCCTTAAATGTTCAGACTTACCAGCTACTCAAATTGCAGCTTCCGACACATTCATTTCTTAGCCACTCATAGGGAGAATTTCTTCCTGTTCCACGGAGAAAGCCCAATTGGGTGAATTATATTCTTAAGATTGCTGGTTTTTGACAGATATTTATCGAGCTACAATGCGGGAATAAAGAGCTGCTTTGACAGCCTTTTCGGGTGAAGGGTCTATGAAATATACTAATGGGTCTAAAACTTGATGAGTTTAAGGTTCTAACTGCCAATTCTTTCCCTTGGAGCTTTCTTACATGCTAATTGACCAACAAAAAGGTTACTCAATATTTTTTCTTTCCGGAGATCTCCCGATTGTATATGATACTAACTTCGAGGGGGCCTAGTTGGCAGCTTGGATCGGATCTAGAAGTTGTTCCTGGACGGTGTACATTCATGACACGGCATGGGTTTGTGGTAACTGCTATATGTTTCAGGGCTGCCGGGAGGGTGGATGGCCTTCGGTGTATGGTGGTGTAGACTGTTTGAGGAAATGGGTGTTACTTAAGCTCAAATATGGTTTACATGCTCCTCTTGGCATAATAAACTATCTTCCGGAATTGGTCAAAACTTTCTTTACAATTAGTGGCAGCACATAAAGCTTTCCATATGGGGACCAACATCTTCAAAGGTGGACGGAATTTCTGAGATATTTAAGTGCAAATACTATTAGAAACCAAAAATTGGCTCACTTGTAACCTTCACCATGTCCCCACAAAGCTGATGAGCTTTAGCATCTATACTTTGAATGAAATTACTAACTTACCTTGTCCTAGTTTAGCCACACTTTTATAGCTTTAAAAGATGTTCTCCATATTCCTGAATCCATCCATATCGCAGCTTTAGGTTACTCTTAGTCCATGAAACGCTGGCATGCATATAAGGTAAAAGGATCCTCTAAATATTAGCTCAAACACAGCTGACCTAGTAGTGTTTTTCTTAATTGTTTTTTCTCTTTCTAACCACATCTCATGTCTTACATATTGCTTTATGGTCGTCATTTCCCGGTTAATATGTTCAATGAGAGTAGGCATTGCCACAATTGATGCGCTCTAATGGCCTCTCAAGGGTTTATAATATGGTTCTCCCAAATCGAAATTAATACTTTTATACTTTCACATTAACAGATCTAGGTGTAATATGTTCATGGTTTGTGGTTACCCATACACGATAAACACATATTGAAACAAAAGGCATTTAAAATGTTAAACAAAACCAATACAAATTTATATGTATATATATATAACACCAAATAAATTTAAGTATATCACACATGAACTTGAACTTACACCAAGATGATAACGCTGATAAAAAAAAGGATGGCAACAGCAAGCAATTTAAGAGGCAATGTTTTCTTTTGATGAGGAAGGGGTGGAGAGCTTTTAAGCACAACCGAGAGTAACTTAAGGAATAGCTGGATCACTGTGAAAAAACTAGTGTTTGCTGCTATGGCATATAGTGGAAGATACGATCCGAATATAAAGGGGTGTTTGGATATTCGTTTAAAGAATGCAACAGATGGCTATGTACCTTGACAGTTGAAAGCTTTGTCTAATATGGATAATAAGTAGTAGTAATATGCTTTGTAGAGGAAGGGAAGCTAATGTTATCTACTTTATTATGTCATCTTAGTTAAAGTACGTAAGTGTCATAATGATAGTTTCCTGTTTGGATGATGGGAGTATTGAGTTGAGGCTTGGCGAGTCATGAAGATGAAACTTCCTCCATTGGCTATGACATAGGTGGTTGACAGCTCTACGTGATCCGAAGTTTGTGATGCCAGCATTGCTGGAAATGTAGCCTGGTTTGGTGAGTTGCACTAAGTGATCCTAAGACTATGATGATGCCTGGCGGTGTTATCTTCTTTAGTTACCATAATACTCTATATTTTCGGAATGTTCAGGTATATATTTGTGGGAGTAAATATATTTCACCTTTTTCACCAAAAAAAAAAGAAGCTTTGAAACCAATGGGTCATTCCCAACCGACCCGTTAATTTTTTGGTCCGATTTTATAAATCCACCTCATTAACTTTTACTGAGGAGATGATTTTGATCTATTTCACCCATTCGACTTTTAGCCTGCAACTCCACAAGTCTCCTATGGAGTTCTAATTTTGTACAATTGATTATTGCTATTTAGATTTTAAGAATGAAACCGAAATAAGTTTAGCAGAGTAGACCCCACTTTGCCCTAAAATGGATGGATGCCATTTAGTATTCTTTTCATATCATTAGTCTGAAATAATGTTTGTGGATTTTGGTGTGAATCACTCAGGGTTTTGTTTCTGACTAAAATTTTACCATATACTCTTTTACATCTGTATTGTACTTTAAGTAACTATTGTTCGAGTTTGGGTGTTGAGGAAATACATAAAAACTAAATATAAAGTCGATCTGCAAAATCGTTTTAATCCGGCGCATCAATGTATCTCATGTGCTAGGCTGGCGTGTGTCATTTGTCATAACAAATCTTATTTTCACGTGGATTGCGCTCCCGGGGGAAAGGAGAGGCGGTGGAGGGGTGGATTTTAGGAGAGAATGATACAGGACTCGGTGTAGGGTGTGTGAAGTGGTATACTTAAATTGACTGTTGCGCAGTTGATTTTCAATGTTCTTGTGCAGCCTCAACCACCTCCCAAAATGATAACCAATTTCCTTCGTTGCGATTTTTTTCCATTTGTTCATCACTGTATTACACGTATATATATAACTATCGCGGAGAAAGTTTTACTTCTTCATGTCGAAAACCAGGTGCATCTCTAGCGAATCCGTGCCTTTGTCCTACCTATTGTGTGCTGTTTTACTCTTTTTTTACTAAAAGCGATTTAAATTGTTGGATGGTTTTGTACTCGCGCGGCTTGACGGACTGATATTGCATGATGTGAGTCTATTTTGTTGTAGTGAGTTATATATGCAGGGTATAGTCTCATCGGCTTCTGGGTGGGCCATAAGGTGGAATTTTCTTCGGCAAACATCATTGGTGGATGCACATGTGGATTCGGGGTGTATGCTCTGTCTAATTTAAAGGGAAACAGGCTGATAAAGGTTGTGCGAGGTTTGAGTGGGGAATGGTGTGCTTATCCTCAAAGAAGAAGTGTGAGGGGCTCTGTTAATAGTTTCCGATGCTGGGGATGGAAGTTATTTTTTTTGTTTTTTTTAAGAGTGGGGAGATTAAACAACCAGGTCCTCGTTACTTTGTTGTTCCTTCTTTGTGAACCTAAATTCTATCTTCTTATTCAATTTTACAAGTAATTTCAGTATTCGTTTCAAGATAGCGGGCTTTGCTGCTGGAATGGCTTTGCGGACCCTCTTTCGGCGATTAATTATTCTAAGCTCATTTCTTTCCAGGAACTTTGTGTTCTTACTGTATTTCTAAAGGGTTATGGCTCGTGGTTCCTTCATGGTGTTTAGTGCTAGATTCGCAAGATTCGGCAACTTCTTTTGATCTACGTACACCATTTCTAGTCTTTACCATTCTTCCTTTTTGTACTGAAATATATAAGTTATTAACAATGCGTTACTTAGTAATTAATTTGGCAACAAACATATATCACAGTAAGTTATAAAAACTTGTATGCACGTCAACGGATCTACACTACAAATTTCTTTTAGTAGGTACATGGGTTCTAGTTGCACACAAAAAAGACATATAACAAATGGCATCATAAAATGAAAAAAAAAATAAAAAATGGTTACAGAGACGAATGACGTAAAAATATCTTTTTTGCAGACATTTTAATTAAGCACAGCAGATTACGGGATTGGAACTTTATGTAAGAGTGATGATTTCTTTCACATCAATCAATTCCCATCCTTCAATATAAGATTATACCCACAGCTTTGAAATCAAAACCAATACCGGCTATATTTTATCTACCTCATGTTAAAAATAAGGAAAATTTCAAGTATTCATATGTGGCGGTCGGGTTGAGAAGTATTGTTTATACCTTTATTATTCAGTAGGGTCACGTCATCTTGTTCTTCATCATCCGAGATGACATTACTAGCCTTCTCTTTCGACCTATAATCAGTTTCTTTCAACGTACCCTCGATAACAAATCTAACATCCGGATCTACTAGCGTACATGGTGCTACATCCCCCTTTCGGCCAGCAAGATGTTTCTTAACCCTATTTATGCCACCGCCACGTATGATTTTACTACAAAAGTTACAAATGAACACTTTTTTCCCATTTTCTTCGACATGTTGAGTTACATGCTCCCATGCTTTATCTAACTCTCGTACACTTGGTGCTTTGTCTTTAGGATTATTCATACTCTAAACATTAAAAAAACTATATCATTAGTTCAAACAATAATAACGTACATCTTATTTATTAAAAAAAAAAAAACTCAAAATTACCTTCATATGTACTAGTTGTTATATTTTGGGGTTACTGCTTCTGGTATGAAATGAAACAAAGTTAAAATGTGTAAAATTAGGGTAAAAGTGACAAACCCAGCTGGCTTGAACTGTTTGTATGGGTCGACCCGGTTCGTTGCTAAAAAATGGGGTGACCCGGCCGGGTTTTACAATAACATGCCATTTTTGAGTTTTTGTCAAGTAATTTGAGCTCGGGTTCGTTCGAGCCGAGCTTTATCGAGCCTCGAGCTTATATAGGCGTGATGAGCTTTCAATAGATATGTTTTTTTTTGTTTATAAAGTCTGCATATTTGAGGGCCTTATATGTATATAGAGTAATTTTATTTGATTATTGCGGATAAGTGTACATTCTAATTTTATTTGATTTACAGAACACTTATTGCGGATAAATCTAGCTTTCCAAGTCGAGCTCGAGCTAAATTCAAACTTTTTCGAGTCAATCTCAAGCTTTGCTCGTAAAGGCTTATCGAGCTGTAGCCATCAAGACGAGCTCGAGCAGATCATAATGCTATCGAGTCAAGCTTTGTCAAAGTTTGACTCGATTCGACTTGTTTACATCCCTAGACCAGATGTAGCCCATAACATATGGAATGATATTGATTATATGAGAATAGTTGGGCAATTATCAACTCGTATTTTAAAACTCGGGTTAATTGAGCCGGTTAAACCGGAATCGGTTAAGTCACCTCGGAAGCCAGTTTTGAGGGGAAAAAACTGGTTGACCCGTCGTTGGTACTGGTAATGTAGCTGTAAATGCAGATGGAGCGAATATTGTAAATGGAAATATTCGGTCCATCTCCGGGTCGGCCTGATTCGGTCCAGTCCGGTCCAACAAGCATAATCGCCTGTTTTGATCAAAACCGAACCTGACCGAAAACCGAATATGAGAGAAAGGACTGACGGTTGACCGGACCGAAATATGCTCGGTCCGGTCCGTTCAATTTGGTTTCTCGGTCCGGTCTGCGGTCTATTATGCTCAGCCCTCTAGTGCCCGCTATCTACAAGCAATATCCCCGGACCTCCCTTTGTAAAGTACAACACAATTTTTTATTAGTTTATATTTCATATTTTTTTGTTAAATTTTATATATATTTTTTTTCGCATTTTTGGTTTTACAGTTTTATAATAAAAATATTATAAAAAAAGCACAAAAAACATATGGGTATTACAATCACTCCACTCCTTTTGTGACAGTTGAAAATAAAAAGAGTGATAATAATGGAAACTTTACAGGTTGTTGTTCAAATGGGTTTGATTCATCTTTTTAATCTCCTTCGCCAAACACTCCCTTGGAATTCCCTCCTGGTAAATAATATTTACTACTACTTTTCATCTAACTTGCAATAATAATAATTAGGGGGTGCTTATAAGTAATGTATGGACATTGACAAGAAAAAGTTTTGTTTTGGCTTATAGCTTATTTAGTTTTGAGGTTATGTTTTGATAAGCTCACTTTTTGTGGGTTTTTTTGAAACTTTTCGCCTTATGACATAATAAACTTATATAAGTCAAAAAGTACCAAAGGCCTCTTGGCCGAGCGGTATGTGATTGACCATCAACCTAGAGTCTATGGGTTGAGATAGAATTTATGAGATACGCGGTGCAAGTTCTAAATAATTTGCCTTTAAAAAAAATTATAAGCCAAAAAGTTTCAACTTATATAAGCCGAAAAGTTTCAAAATAAGCCCCAAAAAATGAGCTTGCGAAACATAAGCCCAAAACCAAATAAGCCATAAGCCGAAACAAACACCCCTGAGCTTGTTTAAGTTGTTTACAATAAGTTGATCAATATTTTTTTGAGCTATATATTCAGAATTTATCACACACTAAGAGGCTAAGAGCACACGGTGCGGTGCACCCATAAAATGTTATAAGGCCAAAATGGTACATATAGCATTCCTATAATGGTTACCCATTTGTGTTATAGGTGCCATCGCCATTCGGTTTACATTGTGTTATCCTTTTTTTTGTTGGAGTGAGTGAGGATTGTTTGTTTTGTATTATAGGATCTTTATGGGAGGGTATTTATGTCATAGGAGTGTTATAGGGTACAAGCTGACGTGACGGGACTTATAGTTGCCCACCGTACTTGCACTAAGGCCTAGCGTTCAAACCTCATTATGTACACATATAGGGCAGTAACGCAACTAGGATGGAATTTTTCTAAAAAAACCCAATTTTGTCTAAATGCACCAGGTCCAATGTGTCTACTTATTTTGGTCTTAAAACATTTGTGCACCCGGTCTCTTTTAGTCCTGTTTCGTCCCTGATATAGGGAAAGGTTACGGGGATGCCTCGATTAGGCATGTACATCTTGGTCAAGGACTAGCCCTGCACGGGTAACTAGAATATGAGAAATCTCATACCCATTTTTGATGCAGCTGCTAGCATAACAACCGTGTATGATAACATAATAAGTTGTTCTGATAGGAAATCTCAAACACTCTCCTGATTTTGTTAAACATAATTAGGAGGAGCCGGAGGTGTTTAGGATTGCTTATTGAAACCGAAGCGGATAATCAATTAATCAGATTAGCACGAGTCGCATAAGTCAAAGACAAGATGTACCAAGACTTAAAGAAACTGTATTGGTGGCCCAATATAAAAGCTGAGATTGCCACCTACGTCAATAAATGTCTGACCCGTGCCAAGGTCAATGCCGAATACCAAAAATCATCTAGTTTGTTGGTTCAACCTGTGATCCCAGTATGGAAGTGGGAAAACATTGCAATGGATTTCATTACTAAATTGTCGAAGACGTCAACTGGACAAGACACAATTTGGGTAATTGTCGATCGCCTTACTAAATCTACTCATTTTCTACCAATGAAGGAGAACGACTCAATAAAGAAGTTGACTAGACAATACTTGAAGGAAGTAGTCACGAGGCATGGTGTGCTAGTTTCGATCATCTATGATCGAGATGGCAGATTCACGTCTCAATTCTGGCAGTCGCTTCAGAAATCTCTAGGTACTCAATTGGATATGAGTACGGCTTATCACCCTCAAACCGATGGTCAAAGTGAAAGGACCATCCAAACCTTAGAAGACATGTTGCGTGCTTGTGTGATCGATTTTGGAAAAGGTTTGGATATGCATCAACCATTGGTGGAATTTTCGTACAACAATAGTTATCACATGAATGTCAAAGCCGCACCATTTGAAGCACTGTACGGTCGAAAGTTTCGATCGCCAATCTACTGAGCAGAGGTTGGAGATGCTCAACTTGCTGGCCCATAGATTGTTCATGAAACTACATAAAAGATCATCTAAATCAAGAAACGTATTCAAGCTGCACGTGATAGACAAAAGAGTTACGCCGATAAGAGACGTAAGCCATTGGAGTATCAAGTTGGAGATAAGGTTATATTGAAAGTATCTCCATGGAAAAGGGTGATAAGTTTCGGCAAACGGGGAAAGCTAAACCCTCGTTATATTCAACCTTTCAAGGTTCTTGCTAAAGTTGGAACAGTTGCTTACCGACTTGAACTCCCAGACCAACTAAGCCATGTTCATAGTACTTTTTATGTTTCCAACCTAAAGAAGTGTTTCTCCGACGAACCACTAGTTATTTCGTTAGATGAAATTCAGATTGATGACAAGCTTCACTTCATAGAAGAACCGGTCAAAATCATGGATCACAAGGTCAAACGTTTGAAGCAGAGTTATATCCCAATTGCGAAAGTATGTTGGTGTTCTAGAGGAGGTCTTGAGTTTACTTGGGAGAGCGAAGACCAAATGCAGAAAAAGTACCCTCATCTCTTCGCTAACCCTGCATCTACATCTAATGCTACAACTTGAGCTTTGCGGACAAAGCTATTTTAATGGGGAAAGTATGTGATACCCCGTAAATTTCAGGTCATTATTTTAAACTATTCCGTTCATTATTTTGACTTTTATACGTTATGTGTTAAATTCGCAATAAACCAGAAAGTTATCCCGTTTAAAACTGAAAAACATCATCGGATGCGTTCCGACTTCGGATTTGGATTACTCTACATATTATATGTATGATTTTATTATTTTAAAGTGTTACGTGAGTTACGTACACTTCCCTTTTTTATTTCTACCATTTTCGCGTACATTTTGCGTTTTTTGCGTTTTAGGTCAAACGGAGATCCGAAAAGTTGTCACCTTTGCATGTAAACCCTAGTTATCGTACGTCTCGTGTTTTAATGCCAAGAATTTCGTGCATCACCTCCCCCTGTACTCCAAATACACGCACACACACACACACACTTAATTAATTCAAAGAGCATCTTTTCACTTTTCATCCATTAAACAAACACATGTGCAAGAAAATGACACTCTTGTCTTCACCCTCCCATGCACAATGCATGAGCTTGTGAGCTCTTACACTACTTTGTCCGTTTCCATAGTGAGGACCACTATTTCACTAATCAACTTTAAGGATTCATTCATTTTATTTCCAAATGGCTAGTAAAATTTGTTCTTGGTCCCTTCCTTGTTCCCAAAACCCACGAACCATATGCACCTTAAGGGTGTGGTTCAAGCCGCTTAGCTTGGACAAAGGGATACCCTAAACCCTTAAGTCCTTCTATAAATACCACGTTATAACATTTTTAGGTCATTCATTCATTTGCAAGCCCCTAAAAACTTTTCTCTCTTCTCCCATCTTCCTCCAAACCCACGGTCAAAAACACACACATACATACTCCATTTTCTTTGATTTCTAGAAATATTCAAGCATTAAGGGATCATTTCTAGACATATCTAAGGTGTCTTGAAGTGTTAGTTTATTGATTTAAAGGGTTTTCATTCAAGATTAAAGTTAGGGTTTCAAGGGTTTTCATTGGTTTTTCAAGATCTAGGTTTAGTAGTTCAGATCTAGCATTTCTCGTCTTGTTCTTCATACTTGTGATTATATTCTTTATTTTTCTTCTTATTTCTCTGTTGATCTTGAGTTCTTATTCAAGATAAGGCTTCATGTGTTTGTGATTTTTTTGAAAATGAAAGTGAAATAATATTTTGATAAACTTTGTTGAAATGAAAGTAATAAGTTGATAGTTTTGTTATTTTGGTAAGATTGAGATGAAAAGTGTGTCGCAAAGATGATGATGGGATTAGGATAGTTTTAGGTGTGGTTTTGATGTTGGATTAGTAGTGAATGGGGATTAGGATTAGACTAAGCATTATTGTGAAGTTTGGTTGGATTTTAAAAGAGTTGATATATATTGGTTGCTGTCCGAATTTTATAACGAGGTTAAGGGGTGTTTAAAAATGTTTTAAAGTGTTAAAAGTCTAAAATTATGGTAGTATATGGTTCCCTGGTCATTTCGATATAAAGATCGTCAAAAACAGACTTAAAATGGCCAAGTTATGGCCGAATGAAGTTTGTAACATTTTCCGGCAAAACAAGTTAATGTAGTTGCTGTTTGGAATACTAAAATGGGTTTTCGAACACTTTCGGACATGTTTGAGCTTTTAAAACGTTGGCGAAACATATAGTAACACTAGTATACTAAGTAGGAACATTAGAATAGTCATGAACATATTTTTGTGAAGTCGGGGTTTCTAAAAACGGAAAACTTCTAAAAATAGTAACATTTGGCATTTATTAGCGAGATGAACTTGGAATTTAGGCGTTTAGGTTTAGGTAGTGCATTTTTTTTGATCATGGACTTAACAAATATAGGGGGCGGTATTAACGACCGAAAATCTTTAACTTTCCTTTAATGGAAACTTTCTAAATGTAGTAACTTTCGGATTAACGGCGGGACTTAATGAAAAAATTTATAATTTCATTTAATCATGTTTTTATTAAATAAACTAAAACACAAACACACATGGATGTCTCGTTCTCTTATAAGCGTTTCGTACTTGGTTTCGTATATTATACTTTTTCCTAAGACGCGTGATCCCTTTAGGTCGCGACTAGGATTGTGTATCGTTCTTCGTTTACGTGATAATCATTTACTCATCTTGCTAAGGTTAGTTCATAGCCCTATGCTTTTACTATTTTACTTTACTACTTTTGGGTGAGAAACATTGCTTGTTTTTAAACATTGGACACAAATATTTTACGATTTCCCAATCCTATTTACGTGTTGCCTAAGTAACGTTGAAACTTTTAATGCCCGAGTTATCATGAACCGTTAATTTCTTAGCTGGCCATTTTGGTTAAGTGAGCGTGATTGTTGTAAATAGATCTATTGGGACTAATAATCCCCGTCCGAGTAAGTAGCGCATACTAGATCGACGGATGTATACCATGTCAGAAGGTTAAGGTGTTATTCCGTTAGGGCACTTGTCAGGGCAAGTTTTATTTGGCATTATGCATGCTATCAATCCTATTGAGCATCGGTGTCATGAGCTTAGTGAAACGTAAATACCTTTTTATGTGATAATGTATCTATTATAATAGTCACATACGTTTTGCATACTTGTGGTCCATTCTTATTACCAATTCAAACTTATGAATTCATCAACTTTATGTAAACGTTTTAAGCGTGTTTTTCTCAGGTGCTTAGCTTGGATTTATTCTTGAATTTCAATGTGGTGTCTCATGCATACTCGAATTTTCAAGAACATTTATATGTCATTAAATACCGTTGTCTTTAAAAAAAACAATTTCTTAAGCTTCCGCATTCTTACTGTTAATCTCATTTGAATTATGTAATGAATTAAAGTATTTTTATATATTGCAACGATGTTTACTTTTACAAACGTCCATATAGTGGTCGTTCTCTTGATCTTGTGTGATGTATATTATGACGTCATGCCCTCTGACACGTATTCCGTCCAGGCCCTGTTTGGGGGTGTGACATTAATAAGCTTTTGGCATCAAAGTAGTAACTTATCAAAATAAGCATTAAATTCCAGCTACAACTCGACATCGATTGGTTTCCTAAACACATCCTTTACACTAGTCTATTATTACATATGTTTTGCAATCTATAACAGTGGATGGATAATCTCGGATAGTTATGTCTAAAAACTATTTAGATAAGTTCAAATCCCGTTTTGGATACCTAAATCACCAAATAATAGTTGATCTTAGCACGAGTCTTACTTAATCATCATAGTTTATAACCTTTTTGATAACTACTCATAGATTATTTCAACTCTAAGTATTATTATGTGTCAATTTTCTTTTAGATTCTAAAATCCTAAGAGTTGTAATAATAACAAGTAAGTTTGCCCGCGCTCCGCTATGGGACTTCTAGCGGCCGTCGTTGTGAGTTACATGTGTGTATTGCTGTTGTTTCGAGTGTTATTGGTCTGTTGTGTGTGATCACATTGTTTCAATTAGGTTCAAGCAACAGGAGCAATAGAAATTTCTAGCTATGATTATCCTTTTAACCATTAAGAGCTAGAAGTTTCAAACGTACCAACGTGCTAGACTTAGCATTACAAACATATTAGCATCATTATTAGAAATGATGGCCAGTAGAATATGTTTTCTATTTCACAAAATATGACCTGCAGCTCCACTTTGGTTTAAATGAGTCGCCAGTCGCCGTTTATATTGTCACCTCTGTAGCTTGGTAATTTAAAACCATCTTTTCTTCAAAGGAGTCTGATCTTGGTTTAGCGAATTGGCTAACCATTCTCCCCACCCAATCATACAGAACCATCATTGTCAACAATATCAAAATTATACTATAGCCTTGATGTAAATAACATAGAGTAATTGCATGCTCAAATAGTTTTATTTGGTCAGAGTAATCCAAATATATGAGCTTAAGCTCAAATTCAGGTTTCATTCGACTGTAAAAGTTATACAACTTTGGGACTTCTATTAGTTAGCAAATGTAATCAATGTCAGTGGTACTCGAGGTTTAGTTTGGCCAGTTTAAAACCATAAGTGCTGACCCAACTGGTAATTACAGTCAACTAAGGTGCGCGTCGACACAACGATTTGGTTCCGCGGGTTATTTAATTTTATCCCATATGTTTTCTTATTTTAGCCCATATGTTTTGTGTTTTTAGTTAAAGGTGTGCAGAATGGTGGCCCAAATTTAAGCAGGTATTTAGATTTTTGAGGGTTATAATGGAAACTATATTGCACGAAATAAAGGCTCATCAAAATCAGTAGGCTCAAGCGTCTGAAGCTTATGCGCATGAAACTCATTCAGCCTCGGTCCTCGTTGTCCTTGTCTGTTTTGGCATTTGAGGTCCTCGCTGTCTGTTTTGGCATAGTGGATCAAGTGTTGGGTCCTGCATGGCAGACAGAATGAGCTTTCAAAAAGTATGCAGAATATTACGGTATATGATACACTATACCCACATAAGAATTTTCCATTGGTCTTGGATTAATGCTTGTTCGAGAACTGAAGAAGGATTCAAGATCATTGTCATCCTTTTGTTAGTTCATCTTGGCAGCAGTGGTGGCAACAGCCTCATCTTGAACTTCTGCATGCTTCAGCCTTCGTAACAACGGCTTTCTCCTTTGCTAACATTTGTACCTGATTGGAGTTGGGTTTGGTTGACCCGAAGACACTTACATTAAATGTTATACATCTTTTTTTATCTCTTAGAAGCTAGGTTCAACTCTCACCTTCATATCTTAATTGCAAATTTGCTTAATTTCATACATGTCTGCAATTTCAGATACAAAGGACCAACAATCAAGATTCAAATTTCAATAACTTTAGACAGGTGATATGTATTTTCTAATGAGTATTATCTAATATCTTTGTTTATCCCTATTCATATTACAAACAGTACCATATATCGACAATGCTTAGTTTCATTAATAAAACACTAAGTCCAAGTAAATAAGGGGATATTTAAATAACTTCTTGTTGCTCATAAAACACTAAGTCTAACCAAATATGAGAAAAAAAATTAATATCAATTCATATAAAAATAATCATAAGACTTTAGCATTATAATACCTGTCCATTCTACAAAGAAACGGTAAATCCAACATGGTGTCCATGAGAGAAGACTAATAACAACATATACTAAGCAAATTAGTATTATTTACCCTGTTGAAAGCAGGTTGGTAATCAACTAGAGCTCCACCCTTTTCACTTGCCAATTCCCTAGCAGGCCCTCTTGGACTAGCACGGTAACCATCTCTGTCACCAAACTTGGTTCTGTCTCCTTCAAATCTGGGAGGACCATTGAAAATCCAAACAAAAACACATCAAATATCTTACATTTCAAAAACTCAAACTATTGGTCCAAATACTCGAAGTAGTTCATGAATATTTTAACATAACAGCAATTACAATTTACAAATATAAGAAAAAATAGATACGTTAAAGGATTTTTTTTGAAAGCGTAGCCAAACACCCCTTAAGTTATATGTTCAGGACGTGTGAAACGAAACGTCACCTGCACTATGTCATGGTTCCAGCGATATGCTTTGTTTGCCGGGTACGTCAACAGTAGAATAATGGTAGAAGGTGGTACGAAGCTGGTATTTTCGCCATTATACATGAGGCTACTTTCTACAATAATCCAAAATGTCCAAACCTGTTGCAAAATCAATACATGTTCACATAACAGCAATTACAAATAATAGATACTCTAAAGGATTTTTTTAAGCGTAGCCAAACTGTTAGTTTATGGACGATAAATTTATAAGATGTGTGTTAGGATCGAACTCAAGATCAAGGGATTGCACTCACTACGAGTTAACAATTAATAAATAATATATTTGTTAATTTTACACGTAAACGTTTAACGGTCGTTA
>BQNB010025730.1:0-34867 GCA_026074375.1 Tanacetum coccineum
AACCCAAAAGTGTCACATCTTTATGATGTGAAAAAGATTTTTTGGGTACTTAAAAGGTCAACCTAAATTGGGCCTTTGGTATCCAAAAGATTCTCCTTTTGATTTGGTAGCATACATTAAAATAACAAGATTTGATACTACTTGTTGGATCCCGGTTAACTTCTAATGATCAAATTCCTTAATCTTGTTTAAGGTTTAGTTATACTAGATAAATCTAACACAACTTAGTTAAGAAACTTTGTTTGATAATACCAAAGATTATGCGGAATTTAATCTTTAATATAAGAAGAATTCTTCAATGAA
Organism: Tanacetum coccineum; assembly: GCA_026074375.1. NCBI lineage: Eukaryota > Viridiplantae > Streptophyta > Magnoliopsida > Asterales > Asteraceae > Tanacetum > Tanacetum coccineum. The sequence continues at coordinate 304 of BQNB010025730.1, forward strand.
ACAGTAACACAAAAGAATATAATTTCAACAATAAAAGCTCCAATATTATTATTACAAATAATACGAATACTCTCCTAGTATTAGGGTTACAAAACCTTGAAGCTATAACGATATCAAAACAAAAGATTTCTAGATTGTGATTTTTGTAATATCAAACTCTATACCCTAGGACCTTCTTTTATACACCAAAGAGTCCTAGTCAATTTACAATATATTCCTAAAGCTTAGATTATTCTTAAAGATCTTTTCTATAAATAACAATCCTTATCTCATAAGTAATCTTCATCTTCAAGCAATCTTTATCTTTCAGCAGTTGTAATCTTTCAGCAGTTGTAACTTTGTACCAGCAGCATTAACTCTTAACAAGCAGTAGTAACTTATACACCAGCAGCATTAACTGTGTACAAGCAGTAGTAACTACTTAGAATATTTTCTTCAATCTTCACCAACAGTACTAACTTTACTCTAGCAGTACTAACATATACTAGCAGTAGTAACTAGCAGTACTAATATACACTAGCAGTACTAAGTTACACTAGCAGTAGTAACTATGAACTAGCAGTACTAACTACTTAGTATATTTTTCATTAGAGTTAATGAACAGCACTAAGTTTTACTTAGCAGCAGTAACACAAACCTTAGCAGTAGTAACTCCAAGATCATCATGAAGTCTTTTAATCCCAACAAATTTAATTAGATTAAGTAAAACACTTATAGAATATAAGGTTAACGACCTCGCTCTTAGTGTTTGACACCCTGCTTACCATGAAACTCCACCCGATTGGGTACACTGCCCGTTAAAGTGTTATTTTAGGATAAGTCAGCTAAATATAAATTTAAAACTTGGTAATCAATAAACTAACCCTACACGACATCACACCAGTATTATAGTTGTTACTAACGAAAAAAATGAACTTGTCCCAACAAGAACTATTACAGGTTGGAGAGTATGTATTGATTATTGAAAACTTAATGAAGCGACTGTAAAGGACCATTTTCCTTTGCCATTCATGGACCAAATGTTAGAAAGACTTGCAAGAAATAAATACTTATGTTTCCTTGATGGTTTTTCAGGATATTTTCAAATACTAATTGATCCTATAGACCAAGAAGAAACAACATTCACATGTCCTTTTGGTACGTACGCTTGTAGAAGAATGCATTTCGGTTTATGTAATGCTCCAGCTACTTTCCAAAGGTGCATGCTGGCTATATTTCATGACATGATCAAAGAATCTGTCAAAGTATTGATAAGTGTAAAATACACATATCCGTTTGTACCTAAAAAGACCCAATTAAACCCAAAACAGTCTAACACATAGTTATATAATAGTCATGTAATGTCCATACATAATTTAAAACACATAATCACAGCAATGAAACATTTCAAAACATTTGTATCATTTATATCCCAATTTAAAAATGGAAAAATAGGTCTATGAAACTTACCTGATGCATAGCTACTTCACGAATTCCTTGAAATCAACTAAACATAAATAAAACACAGGTCACACGTGATTAGGCTAAATGCCCAAGACAATGTAACAATCAATTGATGGACTCTATGTTTCATATTATGATTGTAAAAACCTTTACACACTTCCCTATCTCACTTTATACCCTAATATCCTTTAATTCATTGATCCAAGTTTTCTAGCTTTGGTTTAATAAAATTTTTGTAGTCACTTCATGACTACAAATAAAATACTAAATCATCAAATTGTTTTTCCCTACTTCATTCCTACCTTCCTAATGGGTTATGAACTACTATGGTGTTTTAGAAAAAAATAATATTGAGTCTAACTATTTTATAAAAATTCAACATCATAATGTACTCAAATTCGGATCTGGACGCACACTAAAAAGTTTGATTTTTCTAAAATACTTAAAGAATGTTCTAGGACTTCGTACTTTGAGCAGAGGTTAATTAGAAAACATAAAATATGAATGTTGATTTTTTCAAGCCTTTGACTCAACTTTAAGTAGGGTAATTACTCATCGAAATCAATCCCAATATGACTGGAATTCTGTTTTATAACTTTTCTTGTAAAAATTATTTGACTAACTTCCCGACCTTAAAACCTTTTGGGGCTAGACTTTTTAAATACTAGACTCTCTGAACTTAAGTTTAGTGTTGGGATTAAAAGCCTTCTTAAAGTTACTGCTGTTAAGGTATTAGTTATTGCTGCTAAGCATAAATTAGTATTGTTAGTAATCTTAATGAAAAATATGCTAAGTAGTTAGTACTGCTAGTTACTACTGCTAGTGTATATTACTACTGCTAGTAATATTAGTACTGCTAGAGTAAAGTTAGTACTGCTGGTGAAGATTGAAGGCGGGGAAAAAACTTTCTATAAGTTAATGTTGCTTGTACACCAATAGTGCTGTGGTGCAAATGTTAAATGTTGGTTGTTGAAAGTCCTAATGTTGCTGGTTATTAAAAGTTCCAAATGCTAACAAGATTACAACTGCTGAAAGGATTTTAAAGACTGCTCAGGAAAAGATACAAGATTTCTTATGTTGATATGTATGAGATATTTTTGTTAAAGATACGTACAAGTTATTTGTTAGAAGATCATGATAGCTTAGGATATTATTGTAATCCATTGGGACTTCTTGGTGTTATAAAAGAAGGTCATTAGGGTATAGAATTCTATGTATCTAAGTATCCAAATGAGATCGTCATTGAGTTGTTAATAGCTTCAAGGTTTTTAACCCTAATACTAGAAGGAGTTATTCGTATTATTTTAATAATAATTATTGGAGTTCTATTGTTGGTTAAATTATGTTATTGTGTTTACTGGTTCATTGAAGAATTCTTTTTATATTTAAAGATTAAGATTCCGCATATTCTTTAGTATTATCAAAACAAGTTTCAATCATAAGTTTGTGTAGGATTTATCTTGCATAACTAAACCTTATACAAACTAAGGAATTCAAGATACATTAAATTTAGGATCAACAAGTGGTATAAAGAGCTTGTTGCTTTGAGAAAACTTTTGCTAAGAAAACATGGATCAAAGACTTAATACATATGGTGGCTGCCATCAAAAAGTGTCTATGCTCAAACAGGTGAGTATGGCGGACTGGAAAGTTGTACATCAGATGGTTAATATATTCTCTTTGGGAAGTCATAGAGAATGGTAATGCTACTCAATAACAAACTTGGTTGAAGGTGTTGAAACCTTCTATTGCTCCTTCAATGCTGAAGAAAAGGAACAAAAGAGGGTAGAGCTGAAGGCTATGAAGAAGACACTCTTTATTGATGTGGCATTCCCTAAATGAACATCAAATGAAGTCTTAACTCATTAAAGATTGCCAAGTCTTTAATGTAGGGCCTATTATGAAAGGTTTAGGAGGGGGAAATGTGCTACTAAGGAAGACTCAGATGGAATCTTCTATAGCAAAGCTAGTATGATAACTCTTATGCAACTAGCTCAAAGGTATTAGATCAAACCTTTGATAGGCTTCAAAAACTTATTAGTTAGTTGGAGATTCATAGTGAAAGTATCTTACAAGATGTGAATCAGAAGTTCTTAAGAAGTCTGTCATCAGAATGGAACACACATACCATTGTGTGGAGGAAACAAGCCTGAGATATAATACATTATGCATTGTATGACTTTTTTACAACCTTGAAGAGTTTCGCATTGAGGCGTATATGATAGACATAAAACCAGAGGTCCAAAGGAACATCGAAGCTCAAACACAAATACATAAATGTAGCCTTTTTTTGTATCTTCAAACTGCTCCAGCAATACAAATGGAGCTGTTATAATGTCATGGTGTGTTCAATGATAGACACTCAACGCCTGTTATCTAACTCGCAACAATTGAAAACTTGGAGTGATGCTTGTTATCTATGCTTGCATTTGCAAGTCAACCAACCAGTCCACAATTGACAATGAGACTTGTAACAAAATTAATACTGATTGATTTAGTGCAAAGTAGAAGAGAAGAGATAGGACTTGAGGTGGCAGATGGTATGCTAACACATGAGGGCAAGGAGATTCTTGAAGAACATTAGAAGAAAGAAGACTGAAGATGGGTATGAAAAAACATTGGGTTTGATAAGTCCAAGTGGAGTGTTACAATCATAAACGGGATATTTGTGAAGGGAGTGCAGGGCTCTAAGGGAACTCAAGGGGGGAGGCACAAAACAGGATAAGGAGATCACAAGTAGGGTTTTGTGCCAGTGGAGACAACTACTTCCCTGCTTTGATCTAATGTGATGTCTTCGGTGATTATGATTGGCAGTGGCAAGCAAGAAGAAGGTCCAACTAAACTTTGCATCTCATGGATTATCTTTTAAGTTCTATCTCTAAGATATCTATGTTTCAATTGTTCATCATCTTGTTTTTGTAAAAATTTTATAAATTCGTAAAGAACAAAATGATCATGTTAAATAGACTTAAGGACATCTAAGATAAATGCTATTATTTATAAAACAGGTCTAGAGTCTGTAGAAGCAAGACTTCTAATTTATAATAAAAATAAGTCTGTTTATGAAGAAGATATCAAGCTCTTAAAACGTGAGATTTATTTAAAAGAAGTAGCCATTACAGAGCTTAGGAGAAAGTTAGAACTGGCTCAAAAACAAAAAGATGAAATTCAGCTAACAGTAGAAAATTTTGAGAATTCATCTAAAAACTTAAACAAACTACTAGATTGTCAGATAGTTGATAAGTGCAAAACAGGTTTAGGGTATAATGTTGTTCCATTTCTACCTATACAGAAACTTTATGCGCCCTTCCAAATCCATGGAATTTGTCATTTTCTAGGTATAGAAGAGTTTGTAATTGAGCCTTTATTAGTTAGTGAGCCTACAGTTTAAGAAGCCTGTAGTTGTGACTAGTAAGAAGTAAGGATAGTGCAGACAAACCAAAGGTTGTCGGAAGAATAATGGTGCTTTAATAATTGGGATTTGGTGTTTCTGATAGTTAGGAAGAACGATGTACTCGGGTAAGAAAGAGGAAAGAATCAGTTAGGTCTAGTTTGGCTAAAATAAAGTTTGTTAAATCTAAAGAGCAAGTAAAATCTCCTAGGAAAACAACTGTTAAACAAGGTAATCAAAATAGGCTAAACATACATAGGCCTAGAGGAAACCAGAGAAACTGGAATAATATGACGTCTCAAAGGTTAGGAAGTAATTTTGAGATGTTTAACAAAGCTGGTTATGCATGTGGAAGTTTTGATCACCTGCAATATGATTGTGATTACCATTAGAGACAGTTTTTATAAATAAAAAGATTGGTAAAAAAGTTTGGAACTATATTTAAAGGGTTAATCACTGGAATTTTTCTTGAAATGACTCACCCTAGTTACAAGGAACAATGGTTTCCTAAAAGCAGTATTAATTGAGGTTAGCTTAGTATACTTACTATCTAGAAAGTTAATAATGCGCTCAACCAGAACAATACTGAATAGTAAAAGACCAATAACATATGTTTTTAATAAAGCACATTTCAACTATTAGAGGGCCCCCCCCCCCCCCCCCCCCCCCCCATTAACAACAAAACAGCAACTAAAAATTGTATTTTAATAAGAGGGTTAAATAATGTTATGTGGTAAGAATGTTTAATATGCTTAGGGCCAAAAGCAGCAGTTTATTAATGCTATGCAAAAGCAGTTAGAGAGTCCTTAATGTTGTTAAGGGAAACCAGGTTAATACTGTTAAGGCCTCAGCTTGTTGGGTTTAACAACCAAATACTAAAGTAATAGACCATGTTTCTAAACACAACAGTGCATCAACCATCTTAAAAAGGTTTGATTATATTAATGTACAAGGTAGATCCAAGTCAGTGATGGCTTGGGTCCCCAAAAGAGACTGCTTTTCTTACCACATGTGTAAGGCAATCTACAAATAGATTTATAGGATTAAGGAGTGATTGACAGTGGATGCTCAAGGCACATGATAGGGAACATGTCCTATCTTATTGACTTTGAAGAAATTGATGGAGGATATGTTGCCTTTGGAGGTAACCCCAAGGACGGGCGGAAAAATTCACAGGCAGATGTACAATTAAAACTGGAATTTTGGATTTTGAGAATGTGTATTTTGTAAGAGAGTTACAGTTTAACCTCTTTACATGTCTTAAAATGTGGGACCAAAAAGAATAGTGTTCTCTTTAATGAATTTAAATGTTATTTTTTATCTCCAAACTTTAAGGTTAACTGATGGATGAAAGTCACATTTTTTTTACTTAAAGTTCCTAGAAAGAAACATATGTATTGTGTTGATTAAGAATATTGTTCCTAAAGGAGTTATAACTTGTCTCTTTGCAAAAAGCCACATTTGATGAATCTATAACTATGGCATAAAAGGCTTGGACACATAAATTTCAAAAACTATGAAATAATCTGAGTTCTGGGAAATCTTATGTAGAGGTTCTAACTTTCAATAAATTTTTGTAATTAATCAAACTTATGTTTGCTTTGTCACAAGGGAAGAGAAAACAACAAGGAGCTTCTTGTTAAGTCAAAATAGTAAGTTCAATCCAGGCCAACCTTTACATTGATGCACATGGATTTGTTTGGTCAACATTTATAAAAAGCTTAATGAAAAGATGTATTGACCTAGTTGTCACTGATGATTACAGTGTTTAGTTGGGTTTTCTTTCTAGATCACTAAGGATGAGACTAGGGCATTCTTACAGTACTTTATAATAGAGATAGAAAATCTAATAGACTCAAATGGTTAAGGTAATTGGTGTGACAATGGAACTGAGTTTAAGAATATGGAAGATGAAATTATTTTGTGAGAGGAATAGTTATTTATTAAGTAAAGAATTTAGTGTAGCTAGAACTCTCAACAAAAAGGAGTAGCTGAGAGGAAAATAGAACACTAATTGAGGCGGCTAGGGACAATGCTAGTTGATTCGAAGCTACTACTACTTTTTAGGTGAAGAGTTATAATGCTTGCTATGTGCAATATAGGGTATTAGTAATTAGCCTATTAACAGGGACCCCTTATGAAACTTTTTTCTGTAAGAAACTAGTTTTTTGGCTTTATAAGACCATTTGGGTGTTTGTTTTCAATTCTAATACCATTAAAGCATTAGCAAGTTTGATGGTAAAGCTGATGAAGGATTCTTTGTTGGGTACTCAATTAATAGTAAAGCCTTTAGAGTATTCAACAGTAGAACAAGGATAGTTGAAAAGAACTTGCATGTCCAATTTAGTGAGAATACACCTAATACTGCAGGAAGTGGACCAAATTGACTTTTTGACATTTATGCACTAACAAAGTCAATGAATTATAAGCCAGTTGTTGCAGGAAATCAGTCTAATGGTAATGCAAGTACAAAAGCATGTGATGATGAAGGTAAAGCTACAATTGAGACAGTACCTGGTAAAGATTACTTTCTTCTACCATTGTGGCATGCTGATCCACTACTCTCTTAAAATTCAAAGAGTTTTCCTGATGCTGGATTCAAACCTTCAGGAGATAATGAAAAGAAGGTTACTGAAGAACCAGGAAAAGAAGGTGGTGATTCAAGTAATAAGAATGATAGTGTTAACAGCACTAACAATATTAATATTGTTAGTGATGGAAATAGAACTAACAATGTTAATACTGTTAGTTCAACTGTTAATACTGTTGGCATAGAAGTTAATGCTGTTAGTAGTAATACAAGCATTGAACTTTCAAATGATCCAAATATGCCTGAATTGGAAGATATTGTGTATTCAGATGATTATGAAGATGTTGGTGCAGAGGCTGACATGAACAATTTGAATACTCGCTCTCCTCGCGCCTGTCAGTCCTATTCTAACTACAAGAATACACAAAGATCATCCAGTTGAACAAATTATTAGAGACTTGAATTTAGCACCCCAAACAAGAAGAATGACAAAGAATTTGGAAGAAGTGTCTTTTTTAGTTTCAGCTCAGTGTGTGTGTAAACCATAAAGACTTTCAAAATTGCTTATTTGCTTGCTTTCTATCACAATAAGAACCCAAAAAGTTAATTCATGCATTGAAGGATCCAAGATGGATAGAAGCTATGCAGGATGAGCTTCTACAATTCAAATTACAAAAGGTTTAGACCCTGGTGGATTTACCAAATGGCAAAAAAAAGGGCCCATAGGCACTATTGGTTTCAGAACAAGAAAGATGAAAGAGAGATGTGTGATAAAAAAATAGATAGAGTGATTTAGTGAGTAAAAGAATCGAGAGAATTTTAAGAGTTGAAAAACAAAAAGAGAGATGTGTGATAAAAACAGATAGAGTGATTTGGTGAGTAAAAGAATTGACAGAATTTGTGAGCTGAAAAACAAAAAGAGAGTTGAATATAGCAAAAACAGACAAAGAGAATTGTGAGCTAAAAGAATTGAGAGAAAACAAAAATAGATAAAGAGAATTGTGAGCTAAAAGAATCAAGAGAAATAAAAAATAGACAGAGAGATTTTGTGAGCTAAAATATTAATTTGATGATGGAAAAGCTGATTAGAAAGGAATTAAAGTTAATGCTGGTGATTCAAAGTTAATGCTGCTAGGCATAAACTTACTACTGCTAGGGAAAATTAATGCTGCTAGGCACAACTTACTATGACTTGTTGTAAGTTAATACTGCTAGGCTTAATTTACTTTTTGATGATACTACTATTGGTTAAATGTACTTCTGCTAGTTAATCGTTTAATGCTGCTCAGGCATATTTCCAACTGCTGGTGAACGTTAATGTTGTTGAAGGTAGTTTCATAAATACTTCAATTAAGGGTTTCATTCACTCATTTAATCAAATTTTAATCATTCATATACTTCTACAATGCACTTAAACCCTAAATTATTTTCTTCATTTACCATCAAAAACCCAACACAATGGAAGACCCTATAATTTGATTGATACTCATAATTTAGTCTTGTTTTTGACCTAAATCTGCTTTAAAAGTGAAGGATTTGAGTGATAGTGGATTTTCTGATGCAAAGTTCTATAAAGTTATGCTTGTAACAGTCAATTTATATATATTACATCGTTGCATTTGAACAGTTTGGTTATATAAGGCGAAAACAGTTAATTAATGGTGAAATTCAGTTACGGCCTTAGTGGATTGGGAAGAGATTGTTGTTAACTGAAGCATTCTTTAAGGTAAGAGATCTTCAACTAGAAGATGCTGATGGTGTTGATTGTCTGCCAAATGCTATAATTTTTGAACAGCTTACACTCATGAGGTATGAAAAACTTTCACAAAAGCTTACTTTCTATAAGACATTCTTCTCTCCCTAATGGAAATTCCTTATTCATACCATTTTGCAATGCCTAAGTGCTAAGACTACTGCATGGAATGAATTTAGTAGCACTATGGCCTCTGCAATTATCTGTTTAGCAACAAACTAAAAGTTCAACTTTTCCAAGTATATTTTTGAAAGCATGGTAAAGAACTTGGATATTGCTGTCAAATTCTTGATGTATCCAAGATTTGTACAAGTAATTTTAAATAATCAACTAGAAGGGATGGCAACATACAACAGGATTTATATTGCACCCTCTCACACAAAGAAGCTTTTTGCTAACATGAGAAGGCAAGGAAAAGACTTTTATGGTAGAGTAACACCATTATTTCCAACAATGGTAGTTCAAGCTCAAGAGGAAATAGGTGAAGGTTCAGCAATGCCAACTGATCCCCATCACACACTCATCATTACACAACCATCATCATCTCAACAATAAAGGAAACAAAAATCAAGAAGGCCTAAGGAGAAAGACACTGAGATTTCTTAGTCTAGTGTTTCTAGTGATTCTACAAATGTAGCAGATGAGGCTGTCACTAGGAGCCTAGTATGCAACTTAAGGAATTGATGGATTTTTGTACCAAATTGTAACAAAGAGTCCTTGACTGAGCGAAACACAAAGATGCTCAAGCACAGGATATTACAAGTTATAAAGAAGAGATTTAGTTAAGAAGGGTTAGAGAAGAAAGGAGGGTCAAGAACTCATAAGCTCAAAAGATTATACAGGGTTGGTAGATCTAGAAGAGTAGTATCCTCTGAAGAATAAAAGTTTGGTATAGTGATACTCGCCGCCTCCCGCGCTCGCGCACTCCTCCGCCACCGCCACAATAGGGGAATGTAGATGACTGATATTGATGCTGATAAAGACATTTACTTGGTCAATGTTTACAGAGATGAAGATATGTTTGGAGTAAATGATCTTGAAGGTGATGAGGTAGTTGTTGAAAGTGAAGTTGCTGATAAAGATGTAAATTTAAGTGTTGATGAAGTCACACTGGCTCAAGCACTTGCAGCTTTGAAAAGTGTAAATGTTCAAGAAAAAGGGGACGTTATTAAAGAGCAAAAAGGATTGTTTTTCCAGGAACAAGAGCAAGCTACTATACCAATAGTTTCATCAGCAAACAAAACCAACACATGTCAAAGGACAAAGGTAAAAGGCAAAATGGTTGAAGAAGATATGTGAAGAAAATGTCTATGAAAGAGCTATCAAGTTGATGAAAGAATTGTTTCAAGCTTGCAATATTGATGGAAGAGAATCGCTTTGCCAGGGGAAAAAGCTCAATAAGTTGAAGAAGCTAACATAGCTTGGGATGATATTCAAGCTAAATTTGAAGCTGATTATCAACTGGCTCAAAGACTGCAAGCTCAAGAGCAAGAAGAGTTGTCTGATGCTGAAAAGGCTACATTATTTGTACAACTCTTAGAGAAAAGAAGAGGAAAAATCATTTGCCAGTTGAAAGAGCAGAAGAGAAAGGAACAGACCACCAACAAAAGCTCAACAAAGGAGTTTTATGTGTACTTACCTAAAAAACATAGAAGGATGGAAGCCCAAAGACTTAAAGAATAAATCCTTTGCAAATATTCAAGACTTATTAGACAAAGCTATGAAGAGGGTAAACACCTTTGTAGATATGGATACATAACTGGTGAAAGAAAGTTCTAAGAAAGCTGAAGCAGAAACAGCACAAGAAAGTAGCTCAAAGAGAGTAGGAGAAGCTCTGGAACAAGAAAGCTCTAAGAAGCAAAAGGTGGATGATGATAAAGAAACTGAAGAGCTTAAGCAATGTATGGAAATCATTTCAGATGATGATAGAGGAGATGGTATATTGAGCTACACCTTTATCTACCAAATCTCCACATTGTTGACTACAAGATCTATAAAGAAGGGAAGAAAAGTTATTTCCAAATTATCAAAGCAGATGGTAATTCTCAAATGTATTTAACTTTTGGAAAGATGCTTAAAAACTTTGACAAAGAAGATTTGGAAGTTCTTTAGAGTATAGTCAAAGCAAGATTTAAGAAGACAGAGCCAAAGCGAATAATTACATAGATATTTCTTACATCTTAATTTGAAGACCCATGTTTGATCATAATCTTGTAAGGATAGTGTATGGTAATGAATCAAACAAGGGTTAGTTAAAGTTTGCCTCTGAATTAGAAGCTTTATGATTCTTATGGAGTTCATTATGTGACAATGCAAAACATACTTTATTATCTGTTGGTTGAGATAAATTGTTGTTAAATAAAAATTACGAAACAAATAGATTAAGTCTAAAATACAAGTTGCTAGACACTTTTTCTCGACCGTAACGATGATAAAGACACAATTATTTACAACGTCTTGATCATAGATAAAAAACAACCTAAGTTGGCGTTCCCGTAACGGTTAACTTCCCAATCATCCCATACTCTACATACTATACAGGGTAAGTGGTGATATCTTCCACTTTATACAATACTATTGGGATTAAAAGTCTTCTTGAAGTTACTGCTGTTAAGGTATTAGTTACTGCTGTTAAGCATAAATTAGTGCTGTTAGTAATCTTAATGAAAAATATGCTAAGTAGTTAGTACTGCTAGTTATTACTTCTAGTGTAAGTTACTACTCCTAGTGTATATTACTACTGCTAGTTACTACTGCTAGTAATGTTAGTACTGCTAGAGTAAAGTTAGTACTGCTAGTGTAACTTAGTACTGCTGGTGAAGATTGAAGAAAACTTTCTAAGTAGTTAATGCTGCTTGTACACAGTTAGTGCTGCTGTTACAAAAGTTACTACTGTTGGTGTTGAAAGTTAATGCTGCTGGTATAAAAGTTACAACTGCTGAAAGATTACAACTACTGAAAGGATAAAGACTGCTCAGAGAAAAGATAAAGATTGCTTGTGGGATATGTATGAGATATTTTTGTAAAAGATACGTATAAGTTATTTGTTTAGAAGATCATGATAACTTAGGAAAATATTGTAATCCCATTAGGACTCCTTGGTGTATAAAAGGAGGACCTAGGGTATAGAATTCTATGTATCAGTATCAAAGTATCAAATCGAGTCATTCATAGAATTGTCATAGCTTCAAGGTTTTGTAACCCTAACACTATTAAGAGTGTTCGTATTATATTGAGGTTGAAAGTTTGGTAAACTACTTGTTATTGATCTTATTCATTACTGTTTCATTGAAATTCTTCTAAGTATCATTGACTAGATTCCGCATATTCTTTGATATTCACAATCAAAGTTTCTATCATAGTTGTTTTGAATTTATTCAATACAACTTAGCCTTATACAAGCTAAGCAAGATCTATTCTATTAGGATCAACAGTTAGACCTAATCTAATGATAAGGAGGGTTTCAGCCTGAGAGACTGGCACGAGGTTTAGTTATCTAACCTAAGGTTTTGATGACAAGTAAAGCAATAAACACACACAAGAAGACAAGCAAACGATAGAGAAGCGGTCGAGAACTAATGTAAGGAAAACGTATCAACCATGAATAATCTGATAAAACGCAGGTTTGTTTATTAGTGCAATGATTATCTTATCTCAACGGGCATATCATTCCTAGATTTAGGCGGTACTTCTTCCTAAGACCTAGACACGCTAATTCTGTCACAATTAAATGCATCCGCATAAAGTAAGCATTTGTTGATTATAATCTATCTTAGGATTTAAGTAATGGTACTCTTAATAAACCCTAGCTCATTGAGACTTTACCTACTTACTGCTTAACGGCGATTTATATACTAGTAGTCCACTGTCTAAGTCTTTACCAATGGAATAAAAATGTACTCTTTGATACCAAGGTCACCTTATGGCTCAACTAAGCTCACTAATCTACAGGCAAAGATAGGTCAATATTTGTGATCCTATGATTCTAGATATATAAATTGTAATATGGAGAGCTATCCCGGACTCTTAGCCTACGCCCAAACAACACCGAAGTTGCAGCGCATTAAATATGTAGGACTAAACCCGGTTGAATGATAGGTCGCATATTTAAGCATGTAAACGAATATAAATTGATAAACATAAACAACAATCAACGATAAATTAAGCAATCAAGATAAACAAACCAAACATTAGATCTTCATAAACATGGCTGATACCTAAAGGTATCAGCCAATATTCATTGTAAAAATACACATGGTTTGATATATGAACGATTAAAATAAAGAAACCTTAATCGAACGCGTATTTGGTTGCACGAATATTACAAGAGTTTTCCTATGATCTTGAGGCTCTTTTCTGACCTTCTAGGCTCTTTTATTCATCTCTTGGTCGACTTGGTGGTTTAGGGATTCACTTGCATACCTAGAACTGAGTTTAGGATCGTCTATATATAGTGGTCTGGAAGTCAGTTCGATACGGCATATTGAGAAGCTCAATACGGCGTATTGGATGACTTGGCGTGGGCTCCAAGAATAAAATATTCCAAAATTCTTGCGCGGGAAATTGGATACGCCATATCCGATTTTTGGATACGGCGTATTGACCTATACGCCATATCCAATTTCTTGGATACGGAGTATTGACCAATACAGAGTATTGGGGTTTTTGGATACGGAGTATTTGTTGAAAATGTGTTTTTCTTGATTTTTGACCAAAGTATCATATACGACGTATCAATGGCGTATTCTTCAAAGTCAGTCAATGGTCTTGAGTTCTTCAAAGTCTTTAGATACGGCGTATGCTTCTAGAATGATACGGCGTATTGATGTCAGAATCAACGACTTTCTGAAACTCTCGTTTATGCTTCAAAACACGTCTTTTTCTCCATCTTTTGCCAACTACTCGATAATTACTGCAAATAAAAAATATAAACAATTAAGTACCAATTCTTTCAATAATTATACAAAATGGGTTATTTACATGGGATAAATGATGCTATAAAATAGACGTTATTTGATTTCATCAAAAACCATGCGAGAGTTCATGGTCACTTAAAAATCATCAAACGACTTTGTCAAAAATCAGTTCTTTAATCTTAAAACCAAAGTCGAGCAAGTACGAAAGAATCACCAAGCTGTAATTTAGGATCTTGAGAGAAAATTTGGTCAACTCTCCGACCAATGTTCCTCTCGACCAACTGGTTTACTTCCAAGTAATACCCAAACCAATCCAAAACCCATCCCAACAAATGATAAACCATACCGTCTTCCTATCTAAATGAGCATGTGAATGCCATATTCACACGGAGTGGTTTGACATACGATTCACCGGTCAACCCAAATGCTAAGACCACCATATTCCATGATGATAGTGAAGATGAGGTTGATGAAGCTGAAAAGGAAGTAGAGCCGTCTTCTTCCAAACAAACTAAATATGATCCACCACCACTCAAGGCGTATAAGCCAAAAATCCCATACCCTCAGCGCCTACGCAAAGAAAAGATAGAAGAACGCTATGCCAAATTCATTGATCAAATCAAAGAAGTCAGGATTAACGTACCCCTCGTTGATGTCCTAGCTGACATGCCTAATTACGGTAAGTTCTTGAAAGATCTCGTGAGTAACAAAAGTAAGATGGAGTAAATCTCTGCTGCCTTCTTAAATGGAGAATGCTCTGCAATTGTTCAAAACAAGCTCCCACCTAAACTGGTTGATCTCGTAAGTTTTTTGATCCCATGCACCGTAGCAGGTTCAGTTGAATATCTCACCTTGGCCTATCTTGGCGCAAGCATCAACCTGATGCCATATTCACTATACACTTCACTCTCGGGAAACACCTTGAAGCCTACAAGGATGAGTATCCGCTTAACTAATCATACTTACCAATACCCAATAGGAATTGTGGAGAACATGCTCATCCAAGTTGGGAAATTCATATTCCAGGCTGATTTCATTATCCTACAAATAGAGGATGACAAAGTTCCTCTCATTTTAGGACAACCATTTCTGCACACCGCTGATGCTATCATCCGAGTCAAAAATAAAGAACTCAATCTAGGAGTAAGAGATGATAGAATCACCTTCTTAATCGACAAAGCTATGCAACATTATCATTCCAATGATGACACATGTTTCCGCATGGATGTCATTGACGAAGTAATGGAAGAAGAACTTGATGCATTGCTCGATGATTCCAAACCATTTTCCACCACATCAGAAAAGAGCAGCGAATTATCTCTCTACCATGAATTTGAAGAATTCATGACAATCAAAATCGAAGAAATCCCTGAGCAAGAGGAAGAAGTCGAGGATAATTTTGAAGAATTACCCCTCGAGGAAAATTTAAGGATAAAGAATTCTATCCAAGACCCACCAACCAATCTTGTAATGAAACCTCTTCCCAAACATTTGGAATATGCTTTTCTTGAAAAATAATATCTTCTTCCAGTAGTCATATACGCTCTACTCAAAGACGATGAAAAGAAGCATCTTGTTTTCGTCCTCAAGAAACATAAAGAAGCGTTAGCTTGGAAAACATCCGATATTCCGGGCATTAGCCCATCTTTCTGTAAACACAAAATCAACTTTGAGGACGACGCTAAACCTGTAATTCAAAGGGAACGTCGGTTTAACCCAAACATGAAAGAAGTCATAAAAAGCAGATTATCAAACTTCTTGATGCTGGTATCTGATATGTGTGAAAACACACATCCATTTAATACCAAAAATGACAAAAACATGATTAAAATGGCAAAGATATGTGTGTTTTGTGTACAAGTATGGATAAGACAAAAATCATAAGAAAACCGTCAACTACAGGCAAACACAGACACGGGAAATAGAAGAGTACAAAAGAAGCCGGGAAATCAAGCCAAAGTCAAAAAGTCAAAGCTCTCGGTCAACAATGGGTTAACAAAAGTCAAACACTAAAGGACAAAAACCCAAAGTTACACATTTAGTCCCTCAAGAATCCAAAACTGCACAATTAATACCTAAAGCCCATTACCCTTTTAAATAAGTCCAGGGACCATTTTTG
Organism: Tanacetum coccineum; assembly: GCA_026074375.1. Taxonomy (NCBI): domain Eukaryota; kingdom Viridiplantae; phylum Streptophyta; class Magnoliopsida; order Asterales; family Asteraceae; genus Tanacetum; species Tanacetum coccineum. Next base: position 16,456 of record BQNB010025730.1, read on the forward strand.
CCAAGATTAAAAGATATTTTACACTAGGACTTTTGTTTAACAAAGACAAGGACTAAGGTTGCCAATACCCCAAAGTTATACCCCCCATTTACCTAATTCAGTTAAAACTACGAAAATGGCGCCAAAAAACATGTTCACTATTCATCATCACCCTCACCTTTTACCACAGTCAAACCAAGAGGGCTTTTCTCAATCAAAGGTTGAATTGGACAATTCAAGAGGTATAGTACAAAATGACAGTGACAAAAATGTAAACTTAAGCTTCTTATTGGCTCACCCAAGCTAGAAGGACACGTGGAAGTGAAAGAAGCACAAGGAAATGATTGATTTTACTCTTCTATCACTCACAGAACAAGCACAAACGTCTCAAATCACGAATTGCCACGTTGGCAATCCGTGTGAGATAGTTTGTGATCCAAGGGTCATAATCAACTCTCCAATGATTAGAAGATTATACGAATATGATAAGAAGGAGCGTATAGAGCAAGGAAAGCCTAGAACCTTCAGCTTGTGGCTATAAATAGCACACATACACACACACATAAAATGATCTTCTTTTTGAGTTTTTAGAATAGTAGTAGCTTTTAGCTTTTAATAAAAGCATTTTAGTTTTCATTAATCTCTTTTCATTTCTAAAGCTCTCATCACTTTCAAAATTCAAGTTACTGTCAATAAGCTTCTATAAGCTCAGTCTAGCTCTCACTAGTCTATAAGCTAGTGATTGAGCTTAATCATACTTTAACAATATCTTAATTATAAAATTAGCTCAAATTACCGTTGCTTATTGAACTTGGACTTATGGAAGGGGAGCTAGGTTTGGGAGAGCTCCCATAGACTTTACTAGCTTATCCATAAGGATAAGCTAGAACTTGTAGATGCTTATTTGAGCTTATGCTTCTGTTTAGCTGAAGGTCTTGGTTAGTTTCCTTTTAATTTTATTACTTTAAATTTCTAGCTTGACATTTGCTTAATAGATCTCTTAGATTTACCTATTTGGTTATTAGTAGTTTAAACTGCTCATCTAGTTGCTTAATTGGGCTTATTTGTGATTCATTTTGCTAATTAATCATGTTTTACTATCTGTTTTTAGCTAGTATAGTTTAGAGCTTAGTTTTTCATAGTTTGCCTTTAAAAATCATAAAACCAAAAAAAAATTAGTTAGCAATAGTGTAGACCTTTGATTTCAACTTTAGTAATTGTGGATTTAAGACTGTTAGGGTAGTTTTAAGCTAGTGAATATCTGGTAGTAAGAATTTTCTAAGTGGATTTTAAATTGATAAGCTACATGAAATCTGTCAAGGATTTTAAAGGGGTGTTTGGAATAAAATAGTTTGACCTTTAAAAGTCAAAAGGAATAGATAAAAGTTTTTGATCTAGTTGAGATTTGGTCTATAATGAGTAATAAAAGAGATTTCAAAGTTTAGATTTCAAGTTTGTAAAAGTTAAAGCTTATTTTCATTAATTTTGCACTAGGGGAGGTATTTACTTTAAGCTAGTTTTTTTAGATTTTAATCCAAGCCTTTTCTAGGCTTGGAATTTGTTCATTTTGTGTTTGAATACACTCATCAAGAGTGTCTAGTGCAGTATTGCCCCTTAAGGGCACCTGCAGGTTTGTTTTGTACCCTTACCAAGTGCATCAGCAGTAGTAACAACAGTTACTACTACTGACTTTTTCATCATCATTTTAAACAAGTTTTGGTAGGTTTTAAGCTTTAAAATTTAGTAAGTTTTAAGATTACATATAGCTTAAAATATAGAATAAAAACTTGTACATCCATTTTAGCTTAATTCTTGGGTTAATTTAGCTTTTAATTTCATAAAAATCTCAAAAAGAACACAAATATAGTAATTGTAGGTAAGTAGCTTCTGAAATTAGATCTCTAGCTTATAGGATTAGTTTTATCATTGGTTTCAATAGCTTAATAGTTTGTTTATCCAGTTTTTCAAAACTATGTCTGAATTGCTTATTGAGTTTTATAGCTTAATTTAGTTTTTAGCTTTTATGACTAAATCTCTGAGTTTGCTACTATTGATCTTTGAAATTAGATTGCATAAAGTGTTAAATATAAAGTTAGCATGTAGTTTAGCTTATACATCTCATAAGCTATCCAAATAATTTCTTGTTTTCCAAAATTGAGCTTAAATGAAATCTTGTGCAAGCTTGTAAATGAAATTAGCACTGTTTATTTTTATTTTTTTATTTTTCTTCAAAAGCCCACTATCTGTAGCCAGCTTATTCAAACAGTTTTTGAGAGCTTATTTCTAGGTTTCGGCTTAAGCTTGTTCTATTAAAGTTGTTCAAAATAGGTTCCTCTATAAGCTAGTACTTTTAGTTTTCAAAAAAAAAAGGTTGTTACCCAGACTAGAACCCACGACCTCAAGCACACAACACACACGTTTTACCACTTTGCTTCAATAGCTCATCCAACCAAAGCTTGCACCATTTAATACTTGTACACATTTTAATTTTCCTTTTTCATTATAAGTCGTAGCCTAATAAGCTACTTTCACAGCTTATTCGATAAGCTGAGCTGCTTCTTTTATTTTTCTAGTAAACCTTGTTTCATATTTAGTGACTTTCCTAATTTTTATCACATATTTTTCCATAAGTAGATTAATTATTTAATCATTTTCAGAGGATTTTAATTTTCGAAATCAAAAAAAATAAGTATAATTATTAGAAAAATACAAAAAAAAATTAGTTTTTCGTTTTTTAAATATTACTTTTAGGTTTTCCATTCAGAAAAATCATTTTTACACCTTTAGATTAATTTTCATTTGAGCTTTTATTTTTCATTTTAAAAAAGGAAATAATTTTAAAAATAGTAAAAATATTATTTCTAGATTTTTATGTATTATAGACTTTTCTAAAGTTTAAAAATCATTTTTTTCTTAATTTTTATGACAATAATTTTGCTATTTTTTTAGGAATTTAATTAGATTGAAAAAAGTTTTTAAATTCATATGAAATTCAAAATAATAAAAAAAATATTTTCTTTTTCTTAAAATTTTATTTATCTTATTTTTAGTGTTTATAAATTTAGTTTTGCCCTATTTATGTGTTAATTAGTGTACTTGTTATGTTGTCGCGTTTTATTTGTTTCCCGTTCATTGATTTAAGTGTTTAATTGCTTTTGTGTTCTTATTTTAATTGTTGCTTTTAATTAGTAGTTATAGATAATCAAAATTCTCTTTGCTCTTATTCAAATCATTATCCAAACTAAGGCGTGGTTTCAATTTCACAAGTCGTTGGGGAAACGACCCGGGAAAGCATACTTCCCGGTAAACATACGTATATTATTATTATTATATATTTGTATAAGAATTTTCCTAGAGGGCTACTTTGGGAATTATTCTCTATACTTTTGTGTATTAATATAATATAGTGTATAAAAACTTACAATCAATTTTTGGCGTCCGGTTTGCCGGGGACTTTGTGTAAAGATTCCTATCGTTATACGTTGTTGATTTTAATTTGAAGATCCTTTCGTTTACAAAAGTTATATTTTTGTTTTAAAAATCAAAAACCCATAAAAATTAAAAAATATAAAAAGTAAAAAAAAAATTCTTTTCTTTTTAGTATAGTTATCATATAAATAAAAAAAATCAAAAAAAAATCAAAAATCAAAAATATAAAAAATTGTCCTTAAAAAGAAATAAATACACAAAGTTGGTAAAAGAACACCAACAAATAATACCTCCAAATTGAGTAGTTATCATAGATAAGTTCCGGTGAACTTGAAAATTTCCCAAAATCGAACCAAAGAATTCAAAAACTAGTCATTTGTGTCATTTACCGAAGTACGCTCACCTTAAAAAGTAAAAATTTAAGAAGCTAACCGTAAGAAAATTTGATTATTGGTTTACGTGTTGTCTTCTCGTTAATCGTTAATTTAGTTTGTTTTTAATAAAATAAATAAAAAAAAACCAAAAAAAAATTTTAATTTGTTTAAATTTTCTTTTTCTAACTTGTGTATGCACACTCGTTCTCAAAACCGCAACCGTAGCCGTCAACAACAAAGCCAACAGGCTGCTGTTCAACCATTTCATTTAGAAGAACCTTTTGTTAATCCTCCATTAGTTCCGATGGCTCATAACCGGACTATGGCACAATTGCTCCAAGCACCCACCGAGGGGTACGAGGATGCAATTGTAATTCCCGAAATCAATGCTAACTTTGAATTGAAGCATGGTTTGATCAATCTTGTTCAAAAAAACAGTTTTTCGGACATGATAAAGAGGATCCACATGCTCACATCCGTTATTTCAATAAGATTACTTCGGGACAATGAGATTCCGAAACGTCCCGAACACATCAATAAGCATATGCTTTTTCGTTTTCCTCATGAAGTTCAGCCGGATTGGCTAGAAAAAGAACCTCCGATCGGTCGATTTTTGACATGGGATGATCTTGTTTCCAAATTTATTAATCAATTCTTTCCTCCTTCAAAAACGACAAATCTTCGTAACAAAATCACGAGATTTCAACAAATATTTGACGAATCATTTTATGAGGCTTGGGATCGATTTAATGACCTTCTTCGAGCATGCCCACATCACGGATTTTCAGAATTACATAAATTGGATACGTTTTACAATGCTTTGAATGCTAATGATCAAGACTCGTGTGAATCTGCTGTTGTGGACTTTAATGGATAAGATGCCTCGTGAATGCATGAGAAGTTATCGAAAAGTAAATCCAAGGTCGTAATTTCTCACGAAACAAGGCAGTCGTTGCCAAAGTGATTCGAATTCATCTACACACAGGAATATTCAAACCATATGTTGGCTGCTCTTACACAACCGAAGTCTCTGAAACTTTAGAATTTAGAATGAAACTACTTATCGACAAACAAAAAGCCCAAGCTCCCGCAACCGTAAAAGCGGTCGAGCAGAGTTGTGTAACTTGTGGAGGTGCTCATTCTTATAAAAACTGTCCAGCCACCGATGGCAACGTTTATCAAGACAACATTCAAGAGTACGTTTCACAAGCTGCTGCATCCAATTTTAATCAAGGAAATTCTAATTCTAGACCTCCAATGGTTTCAAATCAAATCCGACCTCCTGGTTTTCCTCCGATTCAAAACAATCAAAACAGTTTCAATCCAAATCAAGGAAATAATTTCAACCAAAATCGAGGAACCAATTTCAATCAAAACCGTGGAAGTAACTTCAACCAAGGACAAGTTTACCAACCCCCAATTAATCAGCCACCAGTTTACCAAACTCCTACTCAGCAAATGCAAGGCGTTTCAAAGACCGATTTTGAGAATTATGTCAAGGCTAATGATGCTGTGTTACGGAATATGCAAAATCAAGGCCAGGGTTTACAAAACCAGATGACAAATTTAACGGAAATGCTTTCTAAGTTCATAACTTCCAACACCGCTTCGTCTTCGAATTCAGGAACTCTACCAAGTCAAACCATAACTAACCCTCGTGAGCATGTCAATGCTATCACCACACGAAGTGGTAAAACTTGTGAAGGACCTTCGACTCCTCTTGTTCCTACACCCGTTGTTTCTACTCCTCTAAAGGAACCCGAACAAAACCCGGAGACGTCAATGGACAAAGTGCAAAAACCAAGTTCAGAAAATACCGCACAAGTCCCACCTCCGGAGGATCATGATTCCATTTTTATTGAAATTCCAAAACCAAAGGCTAAGAAAACTGTTCAAGAGCCTAATTCTCCAGAGCTAAGGAACAAAGAGAAACTCGAGGAGATCGCCATTACATCCGTGAATGCCGAATGTTCTGCCATCATCATGAATAAAGTTCTCGAGAAGCTCGAAGATCCAGGAAAATTTCTTATTCCGTATGCTTTACAAGAACTTGATAGGACTAATGCTTTAGCCGATTCCTGAGCTAGCATAAATCTTTTACCTCATTCTATCTACAAGCAACTTAGGCTTGGAGCTTTGACTCCTACTCAAATGACACTCGAGCTAGCCAATCGTTCAATTAATCACCCAATGGGTATAGCCGAGGATGTTGTAGTTAGAGTTGATGGTTTCACTTTTCTTGCTGATTTTATTGTGGTTAATTTTGAACCAGACCTAAGAGTGCCTATTATTTTAGGGAGACCTTTCCTTCGCACTGCAAAAGCTCTCATTGATTTATACGAGGAAAAATTAACTTTAAGAGTAGGAAGCGATGAACTTGTCTTTTATTCTTAAAAATCTGAGAAAAGCAAGAATAAGCAATTTGCTCACGTTATTTCTGTCATTGATTTTTCGAAAGATGAGCCATTTAGTGGCAGTACCACTAATGATTCCGATGCTCTTCCTCCTAGTTCCTCTCCGGTGAAGACTAGTGATAATCTTGAGGAGTTTGCCGATGAACTCACTCTTCTTAAAGAAGTCGTTCATGAAGAAAATTTTCAAGTTTATTCAAACCCTCTTTTCGAATTTGATGACAACTTCACCTCTAGCAACGTAAATCCTCTCTTTAACGAGATGGATGAAGATGTTGAAAACAAGAACTCTAATGTTTTAGATTCCGATGAGCCAGTTTTACTTAACACACCTTTGTCCGATAAGGTTGAGTGTTTCGCTCCAGAAGACGATATTGATGAGATCGATGCTTTTCTAGCCATGAAAGTTTCTTCTAATTTTGAGGAAGGTTATTTCGATTCAGAAGGAGACGTAATTTTTCTTGAGAATCTGCTTAGTGATGATACCACCCATAATCTCGCTCCCGAAGTGATTTCCGATCATGAACCAGAACAAAATGAATCTTCGATTACTTTTTCTCTAAGGAGTGATCCTCTTCACCATGAGTTCGCCGGAGAAATCATTACACTTCCTTCGAGGAATGATCGTGAATTTGAGGAATATCTTAGTCTTATGACTGTGCTTTGTGAGATTTCAACTTCTCGGTCACAGGAAAATGTTCATGCTAATCAAAGTTCAATTATCGAGTCTCTTCCCGTATCTCCTATCCCCGTTGAGGATAGTGAACCCGTTCAAGAAGAGATCGATATTTTCCTCGTTCTAGATGATTTAATTCCACCAGGTGTTGAGAATAAGGATTCCGAAGATGAAGATAATGAGTTACCTAACCTTGATCATCAAGACAACCCATCATCTCCTCGTCCTCCACCGGACGTTTGTTTAGATTTTAAGCCCAATACGGCAATGAATGATGAAGATTTTAACCGAGGGGAAATTGTTTTATCCCTAAATGTTGAAGATGTCAATTCATTCACATTTGTCATTTGGACTTTTCTTCCATTTTTTACCTACTCTGAGGATTCTCCTTTTATTCTCTCTCTCTCAGGAATGAGGACCTCGTTTTTGACCTTGGCATCTCTACTTTTCATTTTTCTTTTAAGCCAGTTCCATTTGCTCTCCCTAAGGACAAATGAATTCAGGGATCGAGTCGAGCTTGCGACTCGGTGAACAAAAACAAGCCGCTTCGTGGGAGTTCACCCCATGCTTATCCTTTTCTTTCTTCTTTCTATTTTCTAATAATAATGTGTTGTGATGTGATGAGGCTTGTATTCTTCCGATTTTTTGTTGTTTGTTGTTTGTTGTGATTTTTGTAGGATTGAACCAACAAATTTTCTGAAGACTCTCGTGTTCGGTGTTGTGTCCCGGATCACTCGAGCTTCCTATCCTTTGTTTGCAATTAGTTTGGGGAAATCCGATATCCTTTCATCATTATCGATTCACGTTTATCTTTGCATAATTAATAAACAGCTTAGATTTGCGTAGAGACCCGGCCTTAAACATTGAGGACAATGTTTCGTTTTAGTTTGGGGAGGGAATCTATCGATTTGATGTTGCCTGCTTATTGTTTTGTTCTCACGTACCCCGTTTTCCCGCAAAAATAGCAAAAATTTCAAAAATTTTAATTTTTAATTTGTAGAAAATAAGTGTTTTTGTCACAATTTTGACTTTCTTGCTGGGTAAGAATGAGAGTAAATTTTGACCCGATCGAGCGTGTTGAGCTCTAGCTTGTTCCTTAACTTTTAGGCTAAGCGTTCGCTAATTTGCGAAGAACGAAAAATGATAGAGTTAAGTATGAGTAGGATGCTAAACAAAGATTATTTGGAAATCTTAAGAGCTCATGTATGTAACTTGTTGCTTTTTCTCCCATAAGCTCTTAACCGGATTAATATACGTGCTGTTCTTGGAGATTAAACTTAAATCAACAATTTTTATGTAATATATAGCAAAAATTTTAGTCTTAGTTCAAATTTATACTTGAATTTTTCAAAAAGAAGTATTCTTTAAATAAGTTTAGTAAAAAAATGATGATAAAATGAAAAAATAAATAATGAAAGCTGTGGGTTGATAAAAGTTTACTACCTCTTGCCGGCTCACAACCGATGTGGTAGTCTTCTAAAGAAAGCCCATAGTAAGAATAAAGATCCGAGACTGAAATATGATTGCTACATCTTGTCGGAGGCGTGGCCGATGTTATAGCCTTCTAAAAGGTCGAGGGTTACAATTACATAAATATCTAGTTAATTAAGTGTGAAATAATAATTGACTTCTTTTTGTTAAATTCAAATATGCTTTTGCACTTTGACTACTTTATTTTATAAGCTATGAATATTCGGGAAGCCTGAGAGTTTTTGAAACCTAAGGTCCGTGAGTCCCGATACTAGTCTCTGTGGGGTGTCAAAAGCCTGGTCACTTAGCCGCAAGGTTGGGATGTGCCGAGACGAAAGTCGCTACATGGGATGATCTCGCCTTTAAACTCATTATTCTAAGGTGGAACGTAAAGCATAGTATGTTGCAAAAAGTTGATCCATGGTTGAAATTCAAGATAGCACACTCACTTAAGATATAATAAATGTCGGGAGTAAAAGGTTCACAAGTTGCAAATATGAGTAGTGTTAGCATCCTTACTGATTTTTTTGCTGTGATTTTGTTTTAAGCTTAGTTGGGATAAGTGAAAAGTCGAGAACGATGAATTTATCCTTTTTGGGGCATTCTCGGATTCGAAATGCATCTTGTTCTATGATCCCTAACAGTTATGAAAATAACGAAAGTCAAAATTATCTCAACTAAAAAAAAGAGGAAAAGTTTTAGAAAATGGGAAATAGGGGTATTTTATAACTTGTGATTTCTTAGCTCTCTCAACAAAAATCTTTGCTACTTTTCAAAGGTTTAATTTGGGGAATTTTTGAGGTTTTTGGTTATAAGGCATTTAATATTGCGTGAGGACACACAATCGTTTAGTTTGGGGAATTTTGATATGTGTGAAAACACACATCCATTTAATACCAAAAATGACCCTAAAATACCAAAAACATGATTAAAATGGCAAAGATATGTGTGTTTTTGTGTTTTGTGTATGCAGGTATGGATAAAGCAAAAATCATGAGAAAACCGTCTAAAAACAGGCAAACACGGACACGGGAAACGGAAGAGCTCAAAAGAAGCCGGGAAATCAAGCCAAGCCAATGGTCAAACCTTGGTCAATTCAAGTCAAACAGTCAAAGTCAACACTAAAGACAAAAATTCAAAGTTACAAATCTAGTCCCTCAAGTTTCTAAAGTTACACAAATGATCCCTAAGCTTAATGGGCCAAATCCTATCAAAACCATACCCGACCCAAAACCTAAGTCCATAAGCCTTTTATAATACTCCAGGGACCAAATGTGCCAAATCTGAAAGATGTTATACACTTGGAAGAGTATTATATTTATACTTTACAAAGAGAGGGACTGATAAGGACTAAATCTGCCAAACTCCCAAACTTACCTCCCAATTACCCGTTTTCAGTTAAAAATGGTGCCAAGAACAAAACACTATTCATCATCTTCTAGATTTAACCGTGTATCAAAACCAAAGGGCAAACAAAAATTAAGGGTTCAAAAGGGTAATTCAAGGGTCCAAGCATACTATGGCAGGGTAAAACGTTAAGTCAAGCTTTTCATTGGTCAAGTCAAGCAAGGAATCACACGTGGACTAAAGAAAGCACAAGACAAAATGGCATTTTACACTATTTTTACACTCAAAAGAAGCACAGATGTCTCAATCACGAATTGCCACGCTGGCAATCCGTGTGAGAAAGAATAAGATCCAACGGCCAAGCTTAATGATCCAATGATTGGAAAATTATACGGACCAGATCAAAAGAAGCGTGGGTAGCAAGGAAGACCTAGAAGGTTCAGCTTGTAGCTATAAATAGCCACACATTTCACACACACACACATCTTCTTTTTCTGTTTTTACCTAGTTGTAGTTTTTAGCTTAAATTTTAGTTAATGTAATTTTCAATTTTAATCTCTTGTAATTTTCTTTTAAAGTAATGTAATCAAGCATTTTTAATAAAATTTGAGTTTTCTTTCATAAAAGTGTCATAAGCTCTCTATAAGCTCATATGTTAGCATACAGATCAATAAGCTACTCATAAGCTCTCACAAGTCTCTAAGCTTGTGATAGAGCTCATTTGCTCATTTAATTTACTTAAATCCTAAAATCAGTTAAATACCTTTGATATTTGGACTTATAAGCTAATGGAAGGGGAGCTTACAATGGAAGAGCTCCCATGGACTTTTACTGGCTTATTTTAAATAAGCCAGAGCTGTTGATAAGCTCTTTGAGCTCTTTTACCTTTGTTTTGCTAAGGTTCCTGTAAGTTTTCATTTAAATTCCTTTGTCCTTTAATATCTAGCTTAATGATTGCTTATTAATATAAATTTACTTATTTGCTTAATTTGTCTTTTTATTTGTGCTTATCTGATCTATTTCTAGCTTATTAGGTATATTTGCTTTTCTGTTTTTAGCTTTAATAGTTTAAAATTTGTTTAGCTTAACTTGTCTTAAAAATCATTAAAAGACCAAAAATATTAGAGTAACTTGTAGATCTTAAATACTAGCTTATCTAGTTGTTAAATTAAGCTCACTATGTTAGTTATAAGCTAATTAGTGTCTGGTATTAAGGTTTTGTTAATTATATTTCAAAATCTAAGACTTAATGAAATCTGTCAAAAAGCTAAAGGGGTGTTTGGTTTAGTCTTGTTTGACCACCAGAAGTCAAAGGAACCTTGAGATTTCTTTTTGGATAGTTAGATTATTACATTTAATAAGGTTTAGAGTAGATTTGAGACATTAGTTTATGATTATGAAGATTTTATGGTTTAATAGGTTTGCTTGTGCACCAGGGGAGATATCCCTATTTCTTTATTAAGCTAAAATTTGAACCAAGCCATCCAAGGTTTGGTTTGTGTTTGCATTGTGTCAAGACATACTCATCAAGAGTGTGTTATGCAGTTTTGACCAAAAAGGTCACCTGTATTAGTGATTTTGTTCTTTTGCATATTGCATCAGCAGTAGTAACTTAGGTTGCTACTGCTGACATTTCTAGTTTCATTTAAGCTAGTGTTTGTAGCTTTTAGGATCTAAATTTAAGTAGGATTATAGATTTCACATAGCTTAATATAGATTAGAACTTGTTTTCTCATTTCTTGCTTATTTGCTTAAGTACATTTGCTCTTAAAGTTCATATAAAAAACTCAAAAAGCCAAAAACAGTAGTAACTAGATACTTTTTAATCTTAGCTTTTAGCTGTATGGGGGGGGGGGGGGGGGGGGGGGGGGGGGGGGGGGTGGGGGGGGGGGGGGGGGGGGGGGGGTTAAGTTTTATGGATTATAATCATAGTTGATAAGTTGTTAGTCTAGTTTACAAAAGCTCAGTTTCTATCTTGGCTTATTGAGCATTTGAGCTTAAATTGTTTTTGAACTTTTTGAGCTTTTCTTTGAGTTTGCTACTTTATTCATCAATTTTAGATAGCTTAAAGTGTTTTCAGTTAGAATAGCTTTTCAAATTTAGATTCTAGAACAACTTTTGGTTTAAGATTTGAGCTTATATTGAACTTTGTGCAAGTGATTTAGTCAAAACAAGCAATAGTGAGCTTAAAAGCTCACTTTTTGTTTTCAGTAGTTTCAAAAGCTCTTAGAGAGCTTATTTCTCACTTTCAGCTTATGTTGTTTTTATAAAAAGTGCTTAAAAATGTGTGTTCTATAAGTTCCAACTTTTGGTTTTGAAAAATAAAAAAAATAAAATAAAAAAGGTGTTGCCAGCCTAGAACCCGTGACCTCTTGCTTATATGTCCTAAGTGTTAACCAGTGTGCTTCAATAGCTCATCTGGTTAACCTTCCTTTCATTTAATTAATATAGTCACTTTTCTTTTTCTTTCTTATTAATAAGCCGTAGTCTTACCAGCTTATTTTAGAGCTTATTTGTGTAGCTTTTAGGTTAGTCTCATTTTTCCTTTAATCTTTGTTAGGTTTAGGATTTTCCCTGAATTTTTCATAATTTTCTATTAACGGATAGATTATTTATAATCAATTTCTTAGGCTTTTAAAGTTCGAAAAATCATAGAAAAAAATAGAAGAATAAACTTTAAAAATACAAATAAAATAGTTTTAGCAATTAGATTAAATACTTTTAAGGTTACATTCAAAAAATCATTTTCAGCACCTTTTAGATTAATTTCATTTTGAGCTTTCATTTTTAATTTTAAAAATAGAATTTTAATTTTAAGAATAGTTAAAAAATAGTTTTCTGAGTTTTTATGTTATTTTAGACTTTTCTAAGTTTAAAAATCATTTTTCACTAATTTTTAAGGACTTATCTTTGGGCTATTTTCCTAGATATAATTAGATTAAAATAGTTTTTAATTCATAATAAATTCAAAAATAATCAAAAATAATAATTTTCTTTTTCTTAAAATTTTATTTAGTCTTATTTTATGTTTAGAAATTTTGTTTGCATTTTTAGGATTTAATTTTAATATACTTGCTTAATTGTCACGTTTTATTTGTTCCCGTTAATTATCTTAGTTCATTAATTGCTTTTTAATTGCTTATTTTAATTTGTTTTTAATTGGTAGTTATAGATAATCAAAAAAATATCTTTTCTCTCATTCAAATCATAATCCAAACTAAAGCGTGGTCTCAATTTCACAAGTCGTTGGGGAAGCGACCCGAGAAATCAAACTTCCCGATAATCATACGTATATTATTATTATTATATATTTGTATAAGAATTTTCCTAGAGGGCTACTTTGGGAATTATTCTCTATACTTTTGTGTATTAATATAATATAGTGTATAAAACTATCTATCAGGAGTTATGTAAGGAGTGTAACTTTATGTCTAGCTACAAGACTCGTAAATAAAAAAATGCGCTTTTTGGGAGGCAACTCATCTTTTATTTTTATGCATTTTAGGAGTGTCATGTGTTTTTAATTTTTATTATATATTTTTATATGTTTGAATGTTTTGTAATCATGCTTTGTCTTGTCTTTAACTTCGTCTTAATTAAATACAAAGGTATTTTGCATGAAACAAGTGTAAGGAGAAACTAGTTGCTCAATGAGAAACACATCAAACATGTAAAATAAATAATTTATATTAAGTCACATTTTATGTTTGTTTTTTAGTAAAATATTTGTACTAACCGTTTCCATGGCTAATGCAGTAATTTTTCCAGAAATTATTAATAGGATAATTTTCAAAAAAAACGAAAACACAACTGTCAAGTAGATCAAGACGGTGTCAAGGTTATTCCTGACAGCGTGATGATGTGTCATTTTATACACTTTTTCGGGGTTATTTAACCCATAAATCGTGGAAATATGTCTAAATTATGTACTTAATCGTTCCTTTTTGTGTTTTCAGCACTTGGATGACTTTTGAAGGAAATACACGTGACTTTGGCTCATTTGGAGAAGAAACGGACAAGACTACGACTCTACACCAAATTTCTTAAAGAATACGCGTACAGTGCGTGGAGACGGCGTCACAATTTATTGTGACGACGTCATGGCTTACAAAGGACGGCGTTAGAATTCTTGCGACGGCGTCAGAATCCAACCTACTTAAAGAAGCCATAGAAGATTTGGCGGTGGGACGACGTTAGGATTATAATGCGACGCCGTCGTGCCCGTTTTCTTATATATACAAACTCATTTTTAGGGTTTTAAATGTGTAAAGTTTGAGAACCGAACCCTACTTTTAAAAGACAATTATGGCTGGTATTTAGGCCGTTTTTAGGGTGTTAAAACCCTCTTGTATCAGCCTTAATTACATGTTTTAATCAAGTGAGATCTCCTATATTTTATCATTCAATATGTCTATGTGTTATTGATTCTTGTTCTTCACTTCCTTTTAACATGCTAGGCTAGATCCTTTAGTACTTAATTATGATTGCATGAAACTTAGTTTGTCAATCCTTTTAATATTGCTTCTTGTGATGGATGTGCGTGTTAGGCTTTAGAAACTAGCTATAAGATATTAAATTGACATAGACGTCTAGGGAAACGCGAGTGCGTGGAAAGGATACCATCGGTAACAATCTTTATACTACCTTACCCCTAATATGGTTGATCCCTCTTAAGTGTTTTAATGCATGTAATGTACTCTTAGGGGCTTTGTAATAGTCTTCATACTACCTTACTTGTGCTTTGCCTTAACAAAATATTATGTAGATGACGTTTTCATGTAATTCGCTCATGAATAAGGAAATACTTACATAGATCATCACAAGTGTGACAAAGCAACAAGATTAGGAAAAGCAAACTAAGAAGTAGTGCATGATTAAGTAATACGTTCGTTTATCATATAGTTATCACCAAAGTAGTTTAGATTTATATTTAGTTTAATTAGCTAAAACCAAACCAACATCTCAAAAACCAGAATTTTACTTGCTTTCTATAAAATATAAAATAAAAAAGAATATTCTCTCAACCCCTTAGACCTCTGTTATATTCTGTTCGAGCCTTCCTAACCTATTCCCCTAGAGAACAATAACAACCCCCGAGTCTTGCCTTACTACACTACAACGGTTAGGTACACCCTAGGGAGTTGTAAAACTTCTTGTGAGTTTTCAACGACCGCACATCAAGTTTTTGGCGCCGATGCGTGGGGAATAGTTAGGTTTTGAATTTTATTTAGCTTAGGTATACTCACGCAATTCCTATTAAGTGAGGTTTTTATTTTCCTTTTAATTAGCTTTCTCTTAGTCTATCTTCTCTTTATGCCTTTTGTTTGTAACTCTTTCATACACCATCATGATGTATGAAAGACCACCAACCACACCTTTTCAAAACCCACCGCAAAACACAGCCTTCCCATTCCAAAGATATACCTTGATGTTCCAACAACATCAAGATGAATCTCTCTATGATGCGTGGACTTATTTTAAAGACTTAATCCAAAAATTATCGCATCATGGCCTCAAATTATGGTCCCAGATTCAAATCTTTTATAATAATGTCAACCACTACACCCAAATGGACCTTAACTTTCCTACAGACAGGGACCTTAGGGAATTAAGTGCTGAAGAAGCATGGGAAACCATAGAGAATTTTGCCCACAGATAAAAAGAGTAGGACAAACCTTTTAAAGCTATTACTAAGCAAGAACTAGCAAGTTTGAGGGCTCAAGAAAATGAATTGTTTGGAAATGAAATGGTTTGGTTTGAGATGCCTAGGAGCATAACATGGGATAAGGTAGATAATCCAAGCCTACAAAGTACCCCACAAGTCCTCTTATAATTTTAGGTATACATACCGCCCGTGACTTACCCAGAAGAAGTAGAAGAGACTATAGGAATCCCGATGGAGGTAGAACCTTTGGACAAAACATAACTAGAGGATTTAGGCTTGAATACTTGTAATCATGACATTCCTCTCAGTTCTAGGGAAGTTTCTAGTTTTGATGAACCGAAGCCTCAACCACAACCCTTACCAAATTATCCATCCTTAGATGTAAGTCTTAAAGACGAAAGAGGTCCTGAACCACCCATCAAACCACTTAGTCCGGATAGTTTTAGGATGAAGGTAGTAGATCTCGTGACCATTCATACACCACCTTCACCCCACGTGGAATCTTTTCACCCTAAGGATATGTATTGCTATTATCACTTATGTATAGATGACCCTAAGAAACATTATAGATTTACACTGGGTTTATTAGGACATAGTGGGTCCTTAGGTGTTGATTTTTCAAATTTTGAGATGATAGAAGATGATCAAAGAAGTTTCTTTTCTTGGAGAAGGACATAATTTACCCGTTAGGACTAAAGAATTAGAAAAGGGAAGGATTAAAGAAACATACTGTTTGGAGCATATAATTCAACAACCAGTTTTTCAACATAAGGCTCTTTTTTTACCACAATGGTGTGTACCATTACTATCACCCACAGTTGACCTTAAGTGTAGGGGAACCCTCTCCTTTATCTGTTAAATAAGGGTAGAGTTAGGCTCGTGACTCGAACAAAAACAAGCGCTTTTTGGGAGGAAACCCAATCTTTTATTTTCCCGCATTTTAAGAGTGTCATGTGTGTTTTAATTCTTTATCATTTATTTTTATATGTTTGAATTACGTGATCATGCTTTGTTTTGTCTTTAACTTCGTCTTAATTATAATCAAAGGTATTTTGCATAAAATAAGTGTAGGGGAAAAAATCCGGTTTCTAAGAACCATTTCAAACATATTAAATAAAAGTTGTTTAAATTAATTCGCGTCTTGTGTCATATGACTGTGTTAACTAATATCAGATTTATGCAGTATTTTTGCAGGAAATAACTCATAGAATTACGTGCAGATTTTTTTTTCAAGAAAACGAATGTGAAAATTTCACAGTGCCTGGAAACGGCGTCAGGATTAAATTAATTTTGTATAATTTCCAAAATTTGTAATTTTCTTAAAAACCTGCAGAAAACCACGATTACATTAACACATTCATCCTATCTTTTACTGCTTTTATTGAGTCTAAACCCTAAATGTTTCGTTGTATATATATTTATCCCGCCGATTTTACAGCAGGTGAAGTTGTTTCTTATTTTTGATTTGCAGGTTATATTTGATGAGAAGAAGCCAATGAGTTCCTAGGAGTTTCATGTAGATGACTCTTGGATGACAATTTAGCCAGTTATCATTTGTTTCTTCTCCATTATTGAGCAAACTAGGGGAGTACTAATTTCTTTTACTCTTTTCCTTTTCCCTTTATTCATTTTATGAGTACTTTTAAGAACATTAGGGACAATGTTCATTGGTATGTGTTTAATTAAACATACCTTTGACAACTAAAATCAGACTTAAATGACCAAAAATATACCAAAAATACCTTGTATTTGTATGTTTTGCAATTATATTGTGCAGGTAACGGATATTCAAGAAAAGGACAAAATCGAAGCCTAAAGCGACAAAACCGAGCACGAGAACGGAAAGAGCGTGAAGCAAAGTCAAAGCCACAAGTCAAAGAGTCAAAGTCAACCCTGGGAAATGAATTCGGAATGAGCATCAAAAACCAAACCCGAAAACGTAAACTGCTAAAAGTGGGCCCACCCGTACCACCTAGTGTGCCCGGGTCAGCCCACTTATACATTTATAAACCCTTAAGCCATAAATAAAAGCCCAAGTTTATTTTTTATAACAACCGGCCCAACAAACACCAAGCCCAACATCACCCTGTTAACACCCCGTTATCCCTTACCCTCTTTTAAACACTAACCCCGTTAGTCCTTTAAGGACTAACGGTGCAAACTAATATAAAGCCTCAAGGACCAAAATTGCACAACTCAAGGACTAAATTTGCAATACAATATATAACTTTCAGGGACCTTTCCTGCCATTCTCCAAACTTCAAAATAACCCGGGAACAACTGTTCATCATCTCCCACACCAAATTCCCTGTCTCCACTACCAGACAAAACATCCCTCCCCTTTCTTCTCCCCTATGTCGTCCAACACCTCTACACACCTTATCCCCCCAATTGCCACCTTGGCAATCCCGTGCAACACCATTGGTCCATGGATAATGACAAAGAATTGAGGGTTGAGATCGTTTAGCTTGGTGAGCACACAAAATTGATGGACAGGATTGGCTATGGATCTCACTCACACAACAAACACACCCTTGAGCTGTCTCTTTGAAGAAACACACATCAAAAGGGACCTAGAACCTTCTACGTTTTGATATAAATAGGCATTGTAAGCCATTTGGCAAAAGAGAGTCTTTACCTAGTTAGTTTTTATTTCAGCTCATTTTAGTTTTAATGTAATTTTACTTTTCCTTGTAATGTTTTTCAAGTTTAATGAAATATAGTTTTGGTTCTCAAAATCTGTCTTAAGTTCTTATTGTTTTGAAGGTCAACTTATGTTTCAAAAGCCACTAAAAGCTCTTGTATAAGCTCTTTTATAACCTGTTTTCATTAAAAAGTATCTTAGATATATAAACAGTTAAGAAAATTTACAAAACACAAAAAGAAATTCACCCCTAAAATCACCTCAGCTTTTATGGAAGATAAGCAAACAATGGAAGTGCTTACGGACCCTACTAGCTTGTAGATTAGCTTATTTATAAGCTTGTTGCTCTGTTTTGAGCAAGGGCTCTTGTAAGACTCATTTTTCCATTTTTAGCTTATCTTCTATTTTAGTGCTTAT